>ML831516.1:36302-57410 GCA_009831015.1 Picea engelmannii | reverse complement strand
ATGGAGAGCTTCTTGTGAGAATATATTTTGGAGTATTGATGGAGAGCTTCTTGTGAGAGCTTCTTGAGCATTTTTGGTGTGGAACACTTGAGAATATTGAATATATATAGGTGACTGAGGTAACCAAGGATATCTAAGCCAAATTTCAGAAGGAAGGTGAAGAAAAGAGGGCCAGAATTGAAGGGAGGATAAATTCTTTTGATGATTCTTTCTAAGGTATGTTATTTATAGGTCATCTCACCATTTTTGCTATAACTTTTTTTCTATAATGATTCAGACCGTGAAATTGTTACGCCATCGAGAAAAGTTACCCAAGTATTTGTGGTAAAAAATTCATCTTATGGGTCGTGTTGAACAGGATAATTCAACTGAGAGGGGGGAGGGTGAATCAGTTGTATAAAATTTCTTGCATTTTATAAGAAGATTACTTATTAATCAATAAATAATGCCTTTAACATTTAACTTGCAGTAATACATTTAACCAATAAATATACAATCACATAAATGAAACAATGACACAGTGATTTTTCATGAGGAAACCCAAAAGGGGAAAACCTCTTCTTCTTATGAATGAAAGGCAAGCTCCAACTCCTCTTTAAATTCTTATTTTATCCAAGCTACAACCCAGATGAGGCTTCTACCTCTGTTTCTTCAGCACCTATTGAATGGAAGCTACAACTCCCAGATGTACAAGCACCAACTTGTACAAGATACTTTTACAGTCTCTCCTTGCTCATCCCTACCACCCTGGAATCCTTCTCTGTCACTAAGAACCTGCAAACCAACTCTTTATCTTCTCTGGCAAAAGATTCATCATTCAAGTCCTCTCTGTTTATATAATCATATCAAAATCCATTCTTCTCCCCTTGATCTCTGCTATATCTTCATCATTTCTTCTCACTGTCCCTGTATGATTTTATTTCGGTTTTATATTCATTTACAGAAATGAATTTTACCTTAGAGCTACGGCTGTACCATTAATTCCATACGCACCAACATTCATCTCACCCAATTTCACTTATTTCTACCCTATACATACAGAGCATACACTCGAACCCTCAAGCTTCGAATATTCAGTTACAATAACTGAATAACTACCTTACAATGATTATTATTGGTCAAGACATCAAGACGAACAATATCCACATGATCAGTTCAAACATTTAACCAACACCGTTCGATGAACATACATCTGTTTTAATTTTTCAGCACAAAATAACCCTTGAGCACTTTGGCAAACCACTTGTGCTAACCCATATGTCCATTGGCCGTGACCATAGGTTAATTGAAATGCATTTCGCATTTTTCATTTCGGCAATTCGACAATCCTGTGTCGAAGAGTCTTGACATTTCAAGTTACGAAACCCCGAAATAGAGCTTAGCTTCATGCTAGCTCCTCCCTCTCACATGGCCATCGGTGGTAACCACTGCCTACACCAAAAAGGTATTTCGGCATTTTGCATTTCGATGTTTTGACATTTCTTGGGATGAAGTGTTTCAATACTCCAAGTCACAAACCCCAAAATTTTTTGCATTTCACATTTCGACGTTTCGACATTTCACATTTCGGAATTTCGACATTTCTGTGATGAAGTGTTTTGACACTCCAAGTCACAAACCCTAAAATGATCTGACGGCTTCACATTTGATCTGGTGGACATAGATTGGACGATTCTCGTTAACTTCTCGAGGACAGATCAACGGTCATATACAACTCTTATATTACTCCTCCAATGCTTAATCCAATGGATATGACTTAATCATTCATTGAGATGGATGACTGTCGTGGTTTCAATATTTCGGCATTCGGGACTTTGTGATGTTGAAGTTTTTTCTTACCATGCAAAAATCCCGAAATAGAAACTCCCAGAATCCCAAAATAGAAACTCCCGAAATCATGTGACGTGTGTCCCTTTCGGTATTTCGACATTCGGGACTTCGTGATGTTGGAGTTTTTGCTTACCATGCAAAAATCCCTAAATAGAAACTCTCGGAATCCTAAAATAGAAACTCTCGGAGTGATGATCTCTGAAATTGACGATCTTTGAAATTCAAGCTGTGCCTGTGCAAACTGATCCACGGTGCTTGTGCAAACTGACCAACAAACTCCCCCTTTGGCATTTTAAAGTTTGACATTAATGACAAAAACAAGTCTTGTGCAAACTGTGAAAAATGAAATTCCTACCAAAAAACTCCCCCTTTGGCATTGATAACAAGTCCTGTGCAAATTGTGCAAGCTGCAATTCCTGCCAACAGGTCATTGTATTTTGGGAGTTACACTCGGTGGAAAATAGGGTTTGTGGCTAGTCCTGAAACTAGTCAAAAATAGGTGTTTCGGGTAAAATGTCATAACTTCTTCATAACGGATCCAAATTCAGTGAGACAAAATGTGTTGGTTAGGGTACATTCTTTAGTATGTTGTGTAACCTTTTTAGTTCAATTCAACAAATATTTTGTGTGGGGCATGCTCTACAAGGTCGCTCTGTAGAATAAGAGAGAATTCAACAAGGTATGCCATTTTTGCTATAAATCCTTTTCTGAGAGGTTCCAAGTAGTTCCACCTGGAGGAATTACATAAAACACACTGAAGAACATTACATATTAGTTTCAAATCTTTATTCATTACAAGTACAAAGTTATGATTATTTCAAGTTGGGGTTGTTGACTAATCCAAAACTAGTCATGGTTGAGACAAGCAGTTGATGAGTTGGCACATACATGAGGCGTATAGTTGATGATGTTAATACATATTGATGAGTCATTGTTGATGATTAGTTGACACATGATTGGTATATACTTGGTACATTGTTGGATGCACTTGTTTATGGTACAGGTTGATTACAAGTTGTTTGGCACAGGTTGGTGCATGGTTGATGCACTTGTTTATGTTGACAAATTGATATCTGTTGAGGATTGTTGCCTCATCTCAGTTGGTGCTGAGAATGTAAGCTGAGTCTTGCATATAGAGCTGGTTCTCTTGTAGAGTTGTGCTCTATTCAGTTGTTGCTGAAAAACCCTCGGATTGAAGTCCATAATAAAAAGAAAAATTGTACATACATCTTGTGTTTTTGTGTTCCTTGTGGAGATGATTTGTTGATGATATGTATTCAAATATAACTATTTATAAATGACAGCAATGATTAATGAGAAAATGTTGAATGTTACCTAAGGAGTTTTTGTGTAAGAGGGAAGTTTTGGGAAAAAGATCCCCACACTCATTCAACCCCCCCCTCTAAGTGTGGTAGGTGTGTCCAACATTTAGTGGGTGAAATCATGCAACCACACACACATTGGATGTGCCCATGAGGATTGTGAAACCTAGGCAAGAGGAATTTCATTCATTGCAGGGATTTCCATTAGCAGGGATTGCGTAGAGGAGGCAGGCTCTCTGGAAGTAGTAAATTGGCACATGAATTTGTCAATTTTTGTATGACAGTGTGAGACAATTGTATATTGTATTGAGAGCTCTTGGATTAGAGTTTTGTATGATATTGTTTCATGATCCATGATATATACATAATATATGATAGTGGGTTTTTAGCTTTATGATTTCACGGTAAAACATTTGTGTTATGTGTGATTGATCTTTCTTCCCGATATTGCAATTGGAAATCGTGTTTTAAATTCAACAAGAATATTTGTAGGAGAGATTCTATATTTAACAATGGAATATAATTGTTAGATCAGGAGAATCCAGGAAATACATAATTTGTATTAAAATTTCTACATGGTATCAGAGCACATGAAATTGCAGAAGTTGAGTTTGTGATTGGATAAAATTCCAATTTGCAGAAAGACTTTCTTGGTGCTACAATTGATTCAATATCGAAATGGATTTCAATGGCTTGAGGTTAGAGTATGCACTTGAGGTCATATCAAACTACATTTCTTGGAAGGATAGGATGGAGGCATTACTCGAAGACAATGGCTTGAAGGAATTCACTGACAAAGATGTTCCTAAACCAGATGCTGTAGACGCTGCAAATATTGATGCTTGGCAAAAGAAAGTGGCAAAGGTGAGAAGGATACTGTTGGAGGGAGTACGAGACCACATTGTCTCAAACCTCCATGGGAAAGCCACACCATATGCAATGTGAAATACTTTGACGGATCTATTCCAAAACAATAGTGACCATAGGAAATTGGTGCTCAAAGATAAACTCAAGAAGATCAAGATGGAGAAGGGCGAATCCATTCCAAAATATCTCACGAAGTTTGTCCAATGTCGGGATGAGCTGGGGAGTGTGGGAATAAAAATTGCTGATGATGATTTGGTGATCTTGGCTCTCCTAGGACTTCCCAAAAATTGGCACAGTTATCAAGACTCTGTCAATGGAATGGAAAAATTTCCAGATTGGGAACGACTATGGTCAGATTTGGTGCAGGAGGAGTTCAGGCAGAACACCAAATATGGCTCTTCATAAAATCATGATAATGAAGAGGATTGTTCTTTGGATGCCAAGGTAAGGAAAGGGAAGGGGAATAAATTCCATTCAAAATCTGAGTCTAAAGGCAAGAAGCTGAATTTGTCCAAAGTGAAGTGTTTTCACTATCACGAACATGGGCATCTCACTACTAACTGTCTGCAAAAGAAGAAGAACATTAGAGTGTTACATTTTATACCATACAAGGCTTCAAATGAACTCATTTTCAATGAGGCCTGATACCCATCATTAGAGGAAAATTCAACTAAATGAATATAATCTTCCCACTTTGATGGTTGATCCTTCACATACATTCTAAGCAAGTCCTCAATTATCCTGTTAGTCCTTTCCATTTTCCCATCTGACTCTGGATGATACGTTGTATTGAGATTCAAATTTGTTCCAAATCCTTTGAACAAACCTTTCCAAAAATTTGAATTAAAATTTGGATCTCTATCTGAAACTATTGTCTTAGGTACTCCATGTAACCTAGAAACTTCTTTCATATAAATTTATGCGATATTTGTTGCCTTTTGTGTAGTCTTTACAGTAATAAAATGTAATTCTTTAGTCAATTTATCCACCACCACCATGATGGAATCATGCTGCTTCACTATTCTAGGCAGCTTAGTAATAAAATCAATTGTGACTGCTTCCCACTTCTATTCCAGAATGGGTATAACAAACCCGATGGGTGTCTGTGTTCTTTCTTCCCTCTTTGGAATTCTAGACATCTGACTATGTAATTAGCCACTTCTTTCTTCATTCCTAGCCAAAAGTACTGGATTCTTACAACTACAATTGTCTTTTGATATCCTGGGTGTCCGACATATGGCACATTGTGCATTTCCTTTAGAATTGCATTTTTCAGCTCATTGGAATTCACCACATATAATTTTCCCTTGTACATGAGGATTCCATCCTCTTTCATCTCATATGAATTTAACTTCTGCTGAAATTTATCTTGCTATAATGTTTCTCTTATTTTGACATATTGCTGATATGAATTTGCTACTGCAATAATTTGATCTTTCAAATCTGTCCTATACGTGATGATGGCTACCACATGCACTTCATGATCTCTCTTGCTAAGGTGCATCAACCACTTGATTTTCCTTTCCCTTTATATGCCTAATTTCGAAGTCATATTCACTCAGAAATTCTAACCATCTAGTTTGTCTGACATTTCGTGTTGGCTGTCCAAACAAATGTTTCAGGCCAAAATAGTCTGTTCTTAGCTTGAATTTCTTACCCATAAGGTAATGCCTTAAGTTTTGTAATGCATGTACAATCGCTGCTAACTCTAGGTCATGTGTAGCATAATTCCTCTCATGCTCTTTTAATTTTCCGGATCCATAACATACCACATTGTCCTTTTGACTGAGGACTCCACTGAGTCCTTCCTTGCATGCATCAGTGCACACAAAAAAATATTCATTTAGATATGAAATCTTTAGTATTGGTGCACTTGTCAATATTTCCTTTAACTTTCAAAAAATCTCTTCACACAGGGAAGTCCATTCAAATTTCACTCCATTCTTTTGCAAAGAAGTGATTGGACTTGCAATTCTTGAGAACCCTTTTGTGAATCTTCGGTAATAATGGACAAGACCCATGGTTGATCTGACCTCTGTCACATTCTTTGGTGTTGACCATCCTCTAATGGCCTCTATCTTCTCAGGATCAAATTCCATCCCTGCTACTGAAATTATATGCCCCAAGTAGTGAGTCTTCTTTTGGTTAAAGGTGCACTTAGATTATCATACAATTTATGCTCTCTTAAAACTTGCAACACCATTCTTAAATGGTTCTCATGTTATTCTTATGATTTAGAATAGACAAGGATATCATCTAAGAATGCAATCACAAACTTGTCCATGTACTCCTTGAACACTCCATTCATTAGGCACATAAAAACTGTTGGGGCATTTGATAGCCCAATTGGCACTACCTTGAATTCATAATGCCCATATTTTGTTCTGAATGTTGTCTTGCTGATGTATTCTTCATTTATCCTTACTTGATGATAGCCAGATCTCAATTCAATCTTTGAAAATATTATTTCACCTTTCAGCTAGTCAAACAAATCATCAATTCTTGGAAAATGATACTTATTCTTTATGATAACCTTATTAAGCTACCTGAAATCAATACACAAGCTCAAGGTTCCATCCTTCTTTTCATAAGAAGAACTGGGGCTCCCCAAGGTGACAGACTTGGGCGTATGTACCCCTTCTTCAATAGTTCTTCAAGATGCACTTGCAGCTCTATTAGTTCTAGTGAACCCATTCTATAAGGTGCCTTAGACACTGGGGCAACTCCTTGCACCAAATCAATAGAGAAATCAATGTCTCTTTTTTGGTGGTAGTCCCAGAATTTATCTAAAAACATCTTTAAAATCCCTCAAAATTGAATGGTCTTAAATGATCACCACTCTATCTTTGCCTGCCTCCTCCATATGGGCTGCAAACATCTGACATAATTTCTTGAATCTCTTCTTCAACTGCATAGTTGAAATATTTCTAACAACTACAACTCTTGGAATGCCTTGAATATTACCTTGCTACCCTTCCTCATGATTGTCTTGTTGTAATAGTCTAGGACAACTTGATGTTTCTCCAACCAATCCATACCAATTAGACAAACATATGAACCCAATGGTATGACATTTACATCCACCTTTGTATGGAGTCCATTCATGTCTATCAGACAATATTTAACCAACTCATTGATTTTCCTCTTGTCCCCCGTGGCTAATTGAACTAACCAATATTTCTTATGCTTACTTCTTTGCAAGTGAAATATTTCAACGATGTTAGCATTTATGTAACTATGGCTAGCTCCCAAATAAATTAAAATTGCTATGGGATCATTACTGATCTTACCTTCCTCTTCAATCATGGGAGATTGATACTCTTCCTTCTTGTTATCCAAGGCTGCATAAATCCTTGGCATGCTTCCTCCCATGTATTCCACTATTTCAACCTCTTGAATGTTGTGGACAGTCCCCATTCTTTCTCCTTTGTGAGGTAAATCCTTATGTAGATGATTTCCCCCACATCCCCAACATTGCACCGACTGCTTCCTTGGCCTTTTTCCAAATGAATATTTAGTCTTGTGTTCATTTTGTGCGAATTGACCTTGCTGATTCGCTTGGAAATTATTCCTAAAAAAAGGGTGGCTTAAAACCCTTCTGCCTTTGATCCTTCTTATCCTTCATCTAGTCATTCCAAGATTTTTGGAAAATCGATCTTCCTTTGATATGTTCATACAGATGCCTTACTCTCCTTATGGTTTCTTCCAGGGTTTTGGGGTTGTTATATTTAATATTATCACTATAGAAAGAGGGTAACCCACTTAAAAACCTTTGGATTTTGACTTTCTCATCCTTGTTGAAGTCAACATACTTCAATAATTCAAAGATCTGTTTCTCAGATTCCTCAATTTTCATGGTTCCTAACTTGAGTTCAAATAAATCTTTCATATTTATTTCATAGTAATTATTCGACAAGTATTTATCTTGGAAATATCCCTTGAACTGCCTCCATGAGGTTCTTGGCTTGCTTAAGTTGATCCCAACACATGGATTCCTTTCCTTGCAAGTGGTAGGTGGCAATTCTAGCTTCTACCCGGGACGAGTAATCACGGAGTTGGAAATATTTATTCATTTCCAAGAGTCAGGCCTTCGCCTCTTCTCCTTTCCTGTGCTCACCATTAAAAGGTGGTGATTTAATATTCCTAAGTGCCCCCTACATGATGTCTGCCTCAGATCTTCTTTTTTGTCTTCAAACATGAGACACACTTGGGCTACTCCTGGGACCTAAACTTGCATGAGTACTTCTAGTGGAATGTCTTGGAGAATGATGGTGTCTACTCATGCTTCTCGACTGCCTATTACTCCTATGATAATCTCTTTTCTATGGGATATTGATGCTTATACTTGTCTAGAACTAGCTACTTGCTTGGTGCCAGGGTCCTTGTTAACTTGCTTCTGTAGCATATTTAGGCTTTGAAGTATCTCTTCTTGGGCCTTCATGATCCTCTCATTATCATACCTATAGCTCTGCACTTATTTTTTCAAGGTTCTCATAGTTATAGTTCTCCACCTGTCTCTTCTCCCATTAGACTTGGTCTCAACATTACCCATGCTGGCATGTAGACCTCCAATTTCCTCTTCATGGCTGTAAAACCCTTGAGAATCCTCCATGTCTCTAGTTCTCATGTATGAACTAAAATATGTTTTTTTGTATCTTTAATTATGCAAGAATGTTCATGCAATAATTGCTTGTTAGAATTAAGCGTATTGCAAAATATTTATCAATTGGATTACAAGTAATTCTTTGTTTTAAATTATGAAGAATATTGATGCACTACTCTCAAGTAGGATTCCTTAAATGCATTCATTTTTTAAACAACTTTTGAACAACTGTCTGCTTGCCTCAATATGAATTTTGAGCGAATAGTTACAACAATTACAAGTTGTAATTTCCACTCTTTGCTGCTACATAATTCACTTTTATCACTTTTGAAGAAAAATATAGTGCCCAGATCAAAATTATGGGTCAATAGATCTCTTCTGCTTCTCAATCTATTTTCAATGACTATTCGTTTTCCCCAATCCGAGCTCCAAACTAAAAGTTATGGTGGAAAAATAGTGAAGGAACATTCATTGGCACATGCAACATAGTAGCACTGCTCAACAATTGTCCGATCATTTCTTGATTATATCTTTGCCGTTGATCTATCTTAATGGATTCATTGTGGATATAAGTCATATCTATTCTTCATACCTTCCATGAACCCGCTACCAACACTTATCTCCTTTTTTCTTCGCGAACTCATGGACTCGCAGACTCATAATCTTGTATCGTTCTTTTCATATGTCTGTCTGAGAAGTCTCACCACTTAACCATTTTTCCACTTCTTTGTGGACTCACGGACTCAAAAAATCATAATATTGTATCTTTCCTTTCATAAGTCTGTCTGAGAAGTCTCAACACTTAACCATTTTCCCACTTCTTTGCAGACTCGCGAACTCACAGACTCATAATCTTGTATCCTTCTTTTCATAATTCCGTCCGAGAAGTCCCACCACTTATCCATTTTTCCACTTCTTATTGGGGTTTCGTGGGACTGACAATTGGTTTGCCACATGCCTCCACAAAACCTGCCAACTGTCATCCTATCCAACATGTACTTACCACCATGGAAACACACGTCTTTCTTCTACCATGTCAGCTGACACGTGGCCTCCACTTCATGCCGATGTCATCATATGGAAAAATACCCAAAATTTTCCAATTTTGTTATGTTCAAATTTTCCAAAGAGGCCCAATTCTTCACATTACCCATGAAATTTCTCTCAATTTCACTTCCGTAAACTTAAATAAAAAATTTGCAGGCCTACTCTAAAAATCAATTCTCTATGAGTTTCCGCTTCAACATTCTACTAACTCCGCCCATCTAGGCTTAACGTTGAAAACTAGGCTCTGATACCACTTTGTAACGTACCCAACCACCCAGGCTAGGCCACGTCATGCAAAACTCTCTCATTATCAGCTTTGATACCAAAATATAACGTACAACTACGAATTTATAACATATTTAGCTACAGTCTATAACCATAATACAGATGCATCTAAAGCATGCTGATAATTGACATGAAATACAACTAAACCATTCATTACAACAACATATAAGTCATTCTCATTAACGTAGAGTTCATGCACATCAATAACACATGTAAATAACTCAATACAAGATAAAACACTTATCTTTAAACAAGAATCATGCAACCAGTTGCTCGGGACGAACATTCCACCCAACCATAGACTGACTGTTCCAAATCTCAACATCCAGTCACCCCCGAGCTATGGATAGAAATCCAAAAAAGAGGGTGGTCTCTCACAGTCCACTTGCAACTCATAAAGCTCATAACCCAATTGATATTCTCCTAAAACTATCCCGATCTTTCCACTAACTCTCTTCCTCTTGACCTTCCCAACCCACATAATGCACCATTCATTTATGTATCATCTATTTACCAGGGTAGCCCAAGGGATGTACCATTTTTTTATCAGGGTTAACCCAAGGGATGTACCATCCATTTATCAGGGATATCCCAAGGAATGTGCCATTCGTTTACCAGGGTCTCTCTGGCACAAGTAACTAGGAATATCATAGCTGGGAACTCAAGGGAAATTTTTGTTAGGAGAAATATCAACAAACCAACAACAAACACTTACTATTTTAGTGCAACTCACACAAGAGTTCACTCTTCCGGCCTGACAACTAGGCTCTTCAGTTCTCCAACTCCAATTTTCTCCAGAATTTTCCCTCCATGGCTGCACTAGTTCCAAGCTCTCTTTTCTCCCCTTTTCCAATTGTTGTCCCAACCCATACCAATTTCTCTCTTGTGGTTTTCCTTTCTTGACTCACACTCTTCCCCAAGATGATTGTACTCAACCCCCATGTGCCCAATAACTCTGGGATGTGTCCACTCACACCCACCCTATTACATGAATTCAATGATTGTCTTTGGAAACACTCAATCAAAAGGATGTGACCACTCACACTCACCCTCTTACATGGGTGGTTGGGTACATTACACTCGCCTACTAACTCACTGCTACAATTCATCTTCCGTTGCAACTTGCTGCAACTCACCTTCTACTACAACTCACATGGTTGGGACAAATCCTTTGTTTTAACTCACATTTTGCTGTAATACACATCCGAATGCATGTCCTCACTACAACACACCGATGCTGCAACTTGCCCTATGCTACAATACATATACCATTGCAACATGCCTACACCTAGTACTACAACACATCTTTGGCCACCTATCTTCGGCTGTAGCACACCATGATGCAACTTGCCTTTGTTGCAACATGTCTCCTTGCTGCACCCACAACATTCCTACAAGGAACCTACACAACGATATCATACAACACTATTCTCTACAGGATTTACTCATTCACACAATGACATTAGCTCACACATAATCATGTTAAGAACACAACACATAATATCCTACATGAATTCATTCATACACACACATGAAGGGTAAATCTATAAACCCAATTATTTTATCCATTCATACAGAGTACAATACAATGACTCAATGGTCAGATCTGAGCTTACAATACTCTTTGGGTTGCCAGGCCAGAGGCCATGGCAACCTCAACCACTTCTCTCTCCTATCACACGATGATCCAGGATCTTTTTGTCAGGTGACTTATTAAAGAACTGTATTAAATGAGCATAAACTAAAGTACACCACAAAGAAGGAAAATCTCAAAAGGAAAGAGACACAATCATGCAATATGAACACAAAGAACTTGTTAACAGATTTCATCCCTGGTGGACTACATATCCGGGTCCTTCTCTCAAATGGGTATGTCTTTTTATTAACTCCACAAAAGAATTGCGCAAAATACATAAGTATACCTCATTATGGAGTTAAGCCACAAAAGATTTGCTCAAATCAGAAAACTAACACCACCACTGCGTTCATGGCATTGTTTTACCTCAAAATGGCTGTCTCCATGCCTCAATCTGAGTCAGACACTTTTTGGCCCAAGAGGCACCCTTGCCTCAGTTTGCATGCCACTACTCCTGCAATAAATGACTAGACTGTCTCAAAATGCGTGCAAAATATCGAAAACTATGAAAAATGCCGTACAGATCCATATTGTTTAGACACACTAATCTTCCTCTCGTGTTTTTATGCTGTCCCGAACTCTGAACCGAACCCCGTTCTTATACCATTTCCGGGCGGTTGTATAATAAATGTAATGGTTGGCATGTTGGTTAGAGTGGCTAAATTTAGGGCGTGGTTAGGTGGAGGTTATAGGGTCAAATCCCATGGGCCTCTTCATTTAAACATATGGTTATAACTATTTTGGCACGCGCCAGCCTAAATCTGGCGGGCGACCACTTAAATGGTGGGGAAAATAACAAACAATTAAATATGGTGGGCATTTTTGCGGAGGCTCTTGCATATAGTTGGCGGCTACTATTTTTGGCGGAATATGCCATGGATGGCGGAACTTCCGCCATATTTGGCCGAGTTCTGGTTTATATATATATATTTTTTAATTTTTTTTTTCACAGGCCCTCCTTGTGCATTTCGAGGGTGCCACATGGCACCTCTCTATTGGGCCATGGGGAATCCATTGATTTGCCCATCTGTACATGATGATGTCACCTCAGACACATGGCATCTTCTGGGTGGTGACATGTGGCATCACCTGGGGGTGCCTCGTGGCACTTTTTTACTAGTCCACGTGGAGCCCTAAAAAGTCTGATTTTGAGTGACACGTGTGTTGACGATTGAAAACGTCAATGCAATTTCACCTGGAAAGCATTGCTAAGCCTATTATTATATAAGACTAAATAATGCTAGTAGGATGGACCCCCTTGAACTTTTGAAGATCGGGTCTGTTCATTTTCAATGTTATGATGATGCGCTACAAAGTTACATGGTTGATGAGGATATGGTTGTCGTTGATATCAGTTAAGTTTTGAGATATTGTTCCTTCATGATACTAGAACCTGCTATTCATTCATGGTATTTGTTCTTCTCGCCTGTACAACAAAAATGTTAGTGAAAATTACAGAAAGACATTTTGAGGAAAAGTAAATACTATATCTAATGCAAAAAAAAAGAAGGAGACCTAGCTCTACATACTTGTTGATTGTGGTTAAGTCCTAGCTAACAAAGAAATGGCTATGAAATATTGTTTAATTACATTTTTTATATAAGCATATGGTGGAAATTTTAGTGGCGCACTTTGGCAAGGTGACAATGCAATGGCTATGCATTGATTAATGGGATCATGGATGACTTACATATGTTATAACATTGATGGCTCATGGAAGTGATGGCTTGCATTTTTATGGTGATTATACTATATTTCAGTTAAATGTTTGATGATGATGCTATACATGATCGTTGGATTGTGTAGTGGTCGAGCGATTTATTTGAGTTATATCGAGAATGTAAACATGGGTAGCGTATTTGGCAAAGTGAATGCAAATGGTTGGATTATTATGTGGACTTGGATTATACTATGGTTTGTATGTGTTGATACTATCGATGCTCTGGTTGATTAATGGTGTTAATGGAAGGCTTGTTGGCATGTACTAAGGAGTAAATGAGATATGGGTCGAGGTGACGTGCATTTACTGCACGTCACCTTTACCCTTCTTGTTGGCCACCACCCTAGTCAGACTGTTGTTTTGATCTTGCTATTGTGTTCATGCTCCAGATTTCTAGCAGGGTGAAACCGCTCGACCACCTCTCATCTTAAGGATTTCGATTAGCAGGTATGTCTCTTTTGGCCATTCTTGACTTCACTCTGGTTATGAAATGATTTTGGCTCAGTTGTGTGGGTTTGTGTTTGTCCTAAGTGCTGCAACTATGTGGAATTTTGATTCGAATGAAAATAGATGGTTTGGCTCATATCAGTTTAAGTTCGTTGGTTTGTTAGTCTTCCTAGTTGATAGTTCTTTATTACCACTATGTGTTGGTTGAAGGGTTTTGTTTAAAATCATGGCTGGATGATTGTCTTCTCAGTTATTGGGTTTGATTAAGAGCCCTGTTTCCTTATTTAGCCTTGTCAAGGGATTGTATCCCGTACACAAGCATCATAGCCCCTTGTGCATACACCTTCAGCCTCAAAGTCTCACTAAAGTTAGCTCCGTTCCTCATATGAAGGTTACTATGAAAACCCTAAATCCTCCTGGCTGAGGTTGCATAGGGAAACTGTCGAGCCTATCAAGTGATTTCCAGTCACCATGGTCTATTACCTTGAATACAGGCTCACCCATGGTCATATAGCCATCATGTTGGTTTAGTTCCTCGTCACTACCTCTGTGATAATGGCATGAGCCCTGGGTCACGGTCGCCAGCCTGTTGTCAAAGTATCAGTTTTCTGTTATGAAAGGGCCTCTATCATTTTGTGTTTTGGTTCAGAGGTACATACCGTTATCACACTTGTTTGGTTTATTGCTTCCCTCACCATAGTGACGAATTGTTGGTTATTATACAACCGTTAGAGTGGTGCTTATGATGTTTGGATAATGGTTGGCTTTAGTCATAGGGGTTTGGTGTTGTCACACATGTCGCGTCCTGTAGGTGATGTCTTGAGAATTAGAAGAATGGATTGGATATGTTTACTGCATCTTTTTACACTTGAATGCGTGCGACCTGGTCACTCATAGGCGACTAAATAAATGGCCTAGAATGAAGTTTTGAGTTATGTCATGGTTATATATATTGCTGTGTGGTTATGGGAATTATGAGACTGTGGAATTCTCTCAGTCGTGCACCACGTATGATATGGATGGCTTGTTTCATATGCCCAGTGATAACCCCGAATTCTAAGTGCGTTTGTCTTTTGCGATGGATCACTATTGATGACAGGTGTGTGGGACATTTGGCCCAGTTTTGAATAGCACTAAGATTTTTTTTTTTACAGTGGCATGGTTACATGGTTTCGGAAATTCATTTCTGCATAGCTTGTGTCTAAATGATGATTGTTGGTTCCATAGACAATTGCCTTTTAGGCCTGGCATGTGAGATGTTGATTATTTTGATCTTTCTATTGCATATATATGTATGGGAACGTATCATTATAGATCTTGATTGGCTCTGTAGAGACTCCATTATTATTTTTGGAAAGAACTACTTTCAAATACAAACGTAGATTGGGGAATGTATGGAATGGTGGATGTTAATGGTTACAAATTGAGTGCTGTTGTTGACTGTTATGACATGCATAATTTAAGAATAAAGGGAACAAAACCTCTCACAAATTGTGCGAAGTACTTTTGTTATGTGATAACACTGTGTTGGATATTAATGGAGAGTAAAATTAAACAAATGAACAAGAATTATTACTTAGTCATCTGATTGTCCGTTGATGCATAATTTCCTTACTACAAATATGTTAGGGATTGCTTGATTAATATCATGAACAATAAACATTTTTTTCCCTCATTATCTCATTTTTCGCTAATTATAAACCCCTCACATATCCCATATTCATTTTTCACCCCCTATTCTGATATTGATCATAGCTAAGAAAGTTTATGTGTTATATTGGATAGAAATGGCAGAATTCTATGTGGATTACAATGAGTTTTATTGGTTGCTTACAATTGATTGTTGTTATCATTGAGCAGTGACCATATCTCTTCCCTTTCATTATATCATTTTTTTCGCAAATTACAAACCCCTCATGTATCCATGAACATTTTTTCCACCCCCCTACTCATTGGTTAACATTAGAATAATTTGTATGGATTGGATTGCATGAACCTGATACATTCTGAGCCAAATTTATTTCATATTTTTAAGGATTTGTCATGCATGGTTATTTAAAAGACTATTTTCTAATTGTTAACATATGCAGGGTGATTTTTTTCAGTCGAGGAAGCCATGGCTGAGGAAACAGAGGTAGAGGTAACTAGAACCGAGGGCTAAGGAGGCCTAGGTTCTCAATACATTTTGATGTTGATTCTGAAGAGCTTGGCCAATTGTTCCATGATGGGTTCTTTAATTGGATTGGATAGGTAATAGTCCAACCGAGGCCTGAAAGGCCGCCCTTCCAAGCCCCTCAATCCCCCGATATACTGGTGCCTCTTCATGTCTCTTTACAACCTGAAGTCCCGAAAAACGATGGGTGGAAGGAGATTGTTCACCTGACAATCTCCCAACATTGTAGCTGGCCAAACTTAACTTTTCCTGCTCCCCCACCTTTCAACCCCATTGCTCAAGCTGCCCATAAACACTCGACAGTGCAATCCTCCCATGCTGGCAAGAGATTGAAGACTGAAGCCCACCATGCATTTGGTAAAGGAAAAGTTGCCGCTGCCCCTTTATCACCCTCCGATGAATCTGGCAAATCCATGTCTTCACGGATGCATCCAAGGGATTATTGTTCCCATGTGATTAGTGAGATAAATCCTAAAGGCTCTGCCCAGCTCAAGGCATATTCAGGGAAATCAGGAGGTGACAACAACAACCAAGGAAAGGTTGCTTCACAGACTGGAAAATATGGGTTTTAATTTTTATGTCAATTATTGTTTTATGACAGTGGTCTCCATGGATTTTGGACAACATGTTTCATTTTGGACAACAGGTCTTATTTTGGATATATGAGTATTAATTTGAATTATTTTCAAATTTTATGAGATAAAATTGTCAAAGAAAAATATGTTTTGAAGGGAGACACAAGGGGTGTGTTTGCTTAACAAATGGATTATGTTATGATGTGATGATTGTTATTCACTAAAGGAGTCACAAGGGGTTCCCACCTATTAGTTATTATTTAATTATGACCATATTATGATTATTACTCCCCCCCCTTCCTTAACTAAAGTTAGTTAAGGCTTTATGTTAGCTTAACTAATAAGTTAGTTCAACTACTCTAACCAATTTTAAATTGTTAAAAGCTGAATGAAGGGGAGGAAAAATAGGAAGATAGAAGCACAAAACATGCTAAGGTTTTCTCTTTGAGTTATATTGAGATAGTTCAGTTTTCATTCATTCATATATTCATCATAGCCTAATTCTCTTTTGTGATAGCAAGGTCTTATTGTAGACAACAACATTCATGGTTGAATCAAATCAGTCAGACACTTGTTCTTCAGAGGCGTTGATCTATCTTTGATAGTCTGTGTAGACTTGTCTATTTGTGAATTAACTTTCATGACTGATAAAGGATATTGTGCAGAGTCGAGTGGGCAACAATTTTGGGCAAGATGATCCAACTTTTAGAGTTCAATTTTGGTTTTCTGTCAGAGGTCCTTTTGTATGTTCCATCAGGGATTTCTAAGTTTGACTTTGGTCCAAGATTTTTGTGTGAAGTTTTGTAAAGACAATGACTCTTTGGTGAGTTGAAATGATGTAATGGATTGCTTTATGTATCATCTACATTGATTATGACCTTGGTGTCCTTACTTTTGTTCTTATATTTATTTCAACAACTGATATTTTCAGAAAAATACATAAAAAGTGAATTTCCAACAAGCTTTTTGTTGATAAAAGACTAACCTAAGCACCTATAATTAATACTTGTGAGTTAGGATATATATTTTTGTTGGCTATAAAAATAGGGTGATATTCCTGTTTATTGTACTTTATCCAAGTAAAGTCTAAAAATGCTTGAGTAAGATCAATTCATATCTTGTCCTCAACATTTATTTGGTGACCATACTAGGGAGATCTTCGATATCTCTCTCGTTAAATTCGATACTCGATTTTTCATCGATACATCTTTCTTTTCTATTTTGATTCCTTGACTGTTTTGCTATTCATGTTTTTCCCTATTGCAAGACAACCCAATCTTGAGCCCGGTCTCTAAGACCGGACCAACATTGCTTTGAACCTGTTTCATACTATTCTAGACACTACTAGGACCTGTGTCGAGCTTAACTGTTCTTGGGTAGCAATTGAAAGATATATTAGTGTCCAAGAACAATTGGAATCTAGACATAGGCATCCCATAAATCAAAAATAACCTCTTGTTTCTTCAGTTTTGTCCTTTCTTTCATGACCTTATATTCTCGTGCTTCTAGAAGAAGAAGAGGCTCTCCACCTAAAATAAATCCTATTGATGAAATAGGAAGGAGAAACATTGTGTTATCTGCCCAACAAAGTGCTCTAAGGAGAAATTTATCTGATTCATCCATCTCATCTTTCTTTCCCTCACCTATCATCCAAAAAATTTCATCTAGTGGTGGCTCTGGTGGCACTGGAAGTGCTCCATCTTCCCAATCTTCATCGTCATTGGTGATTTGTAGCTTGTACAACCACCATATCCCAGTCCAATCTACTACAAACCCCACCAAAGTCATTAAAAAGTATGGCCTTTTTCAGTTCGAAGAAGATGCCATAACCACACCATGGCATGTGTCTTCTCCTCTTAACCTAGCACCTTCTACTCACTTGCTTCCAAAGTTTAAAGAGCATTTTCCTAAGTTTTCAGGAAATAACACTGCCAGTACTAATGAACACCTAGTGGCATTTTCAAATGATTTTCATAATATAGGAGCTAACGACAATGACACTTGCATGCACCGGTTTGTCAATTCCTTGGAAGGAAAGGCTGTGGTCGATTTCTTTGACCTTCCTCCTAAGATCTTTTCTACTTGGGAGGAACTGATTTATTGGTTCTGATCCACTTACGAGCAATCCAAAATCCCTGCTGAGAAGTTAAGGGAGTACAACAACGTCATTTACAAATATGGTGAGACCATAAGGTCCTTCAAATTGTATTTTACCAAGTTGTATAACCAAATCCCTGAACTTATCCACCCCTAGAACCAATCTGCCTTCATGCATTACTACAACGCATTGCCTTCTCCTTACCATCACAGGCTTGAAGAAAAGGCCATTGATAATCTCGGTTCCTCTCTGCACACTTTCTCATAGTATGAGGAACAACTTGAACGGACTGGTCTACCCCAGGGAGAATCGATTAGACAGACATATATGTCTGCTCTCTTACAACCAGTACAAGACATGAATAACGGTATGATATCTTTTGAATGGAAAGGTACTGTCAACCCCCTCACCCCTGGAGATTCATCCTTTTCTTCCCCTCCTTTTAGAAGTCCGGTTGAAAATAATTTCCAGCCGAAGGCTATCCTGCCTCGGATTTGGTGTAACTTCTATGAGGAACACCATGAAGAAACCACATGTGAGGTAAGGAAGAGTGCTAGAGACAAGATCTTTGGTAAATGACCAGAAGCCACTATCGCTGTCCTAGAATTTTCCAATCCAGAAGATGTCATGGTCATCAATACTAGGAACAAATCCTATGCCCCAAAAGGCAAATTTGACCCTCCTCATAGTTCTTCTAACCTGAGTTCATCTTCAACCGTTTCTATGCCCCAGGTTCCCAAAGTTCTTGAGAGTGAAGGAATCACTCCTCCTGCCCCCTCTTCCAAATACAATATCTTGAATCAATTGGCCAACATCAAGGCATATGCAACTCTCCTAGACATGGTTGCTGTCCCTGAACAACATATGCATCTGAAACAATTCATGGAACGAAAAGCTTCCGTTGTAGCTGTTGGTCACTGTAATTGCTTATTAACTAAACAATCAAGTGTTACATAAATTGTCAACCCAAGGAAGTCTATTATTTCAAAGGTAATCACACACTGTATATGCTCAATCTCAAAAGCAATCTAGAGTTGTAGTAAAAGTACATTAATCACACCTTGCCTTGAACAAACTTAAATTCTACTTTGAATTACAGAAAAACAACCTATCTATTGTAGAGTTCAAAGTTTAAAGAAATAATTATCCGAAGAATCTTGGATTACATTAAGAAACAACAACCTAGGAAAGAAATCTTTCAAGATACTACAAAAGGAAAGACCAACTATTCTATAACAGAGAACATGACCCTATTCCCAAAGCAAGAATCTTCAACACCTGTTTTCGACTATCACACTTTCATGAACTCATTACTAATCAAAATTATTGAAACGCACTGAAGGCTAACTATCTCTTAACAGAGAACAAGACCCTATTCCCCAAGAAGGAATATTCAACACCTATCTCTGATTATCACGCTTTCATAAATTCATCAAACATAATTACCAATCAGAATGATTAACAGTTACCCGAGCATGAATTATATGAAAACAATGTAACAATCAGTAAAGCAGAGTTTCAACAAAATAGAGTTCAGTAAAGTAGAGTTTCAACAAAACAAAATTTAATCAAGGCATGAACAAGAATAATACTAACACACTACAAAAATAATGGGTGAATCTTGTGAAGAAGGTGGGCCCTCCCTTCTCACAAGATTCCCCATAAATGAAAGGAACTAGGAAGGAATGCTCAGAATAATCTTTTATTCATCTGTCAACTGTATCATGTTACAATGTCTGAAGTAAACACGTCCTTCTCTGTAATTCCTTTCTTAGCCAAGAAGGATCCCCCCTAATGATGATTTCCCCTTATTTAAAGAGGAGAATCCCCTTGATACAATTGATCATGAAATTACATGTGCCCATATGAATCCTATTCTTAGTTGGATCTAATCTTCTATACTGGAATAGGATATCCTGGTCTCCCGTAACATAATGCTATTGCAATAGTTGAAATGGTGCTGGGTGAGGTGTAGCTATTGTGGCTGGTGTAACAACTTCTTTATTTATCTTCTTGTTACTGCTGTTGTATACTATTTGAGCATCGCAAATCGTGGGTTGTTTCAGCAACGAGATTTGCATTCTGACTGTTTCATCAACGTGGTCTCAAGCAACAGCGATGATTAATTCTAGCTCAAGGTGCAACTGTTGTGGTCAGTGTAACAACTTCTTCTTTCTGTTGTGTGAATTGTTGTTTCATCATCGCAAACCACAGACTATTTCAGCCACAGGGTTTGCGTGCTTTTGACTGTTTCAACAACGGGCCTTCAAACAACAACAATAATCTGCAGTTCGAACTGTTTCAGCACTTATATATTTATGATCGATGGTTAAGTATGAGAGTAATGTAAAATTATATGTAGAACAAATTAAACATATAGCAAAGAGAAGAGACGTTATATACCTTTGGAAAGATAGGGTAAGGTGATAATGTAAGCTTAAATGTGAGTGGAAAAAGGATGTAATGGTAGCAAAAAGTGTGAACAAAAAGGTACATTATAGGGTC
>ML831516.1:6291-17726 GCA_009831015.1 Picea engelmannii | reverse complement strand
AGAATTATAAGACTGGATTGGATATGTTTACTGCATATTTTTACACTTGAATGCGTGTGGCCTGGTCACTCACAGGCGACTAAATAAATGGACCAGAATGAATTTTTGAGTTATGTCATGGTTATATATATTGTTGTGTGGTTATGGGAATTATGACACTATGGAATTCTCTCAATAGTGCACCACGTATGATATGGATGGCTTGTTTCATATGCCTAGTGATAACCCTGAATTCTAAGTGCGTTTGTCTTTTGCGATGGATCACTATTGATGACAGTTGTGTGGGACGTTTGGCCCAGTTTTGAATAACGCTAAGATATTTGTTTTTTACAGTGGCATGATTACATGGTTTCAGAAATCTGTTTCTGCATAGCCTGTGTCTAAATGATGACTGTTGGTTGTATAGGCAATTACCTTTTAGGCGTGGCATGTGAGGTGTTGATTATTTTGATATTTCTATTGCATATATATGTATGGGAACGTATCATTATAGATCTTGATTGGCTCTGTAGAGACTCCATTATTATTTTTGGAAAGAACTACTTTCAAATACAAACATAGATTGGGGAAAGTATGGAATGGTGGATGTTAATGGTTACAAATTGAGTGTTGTTGTTGACTGTTATGGCATGCAAAATGTAAGAATAAAGGGAACATAACCTCTCACAAATTGTGTGAAGTACTTCTCTTTTTTGATAACACTGTGTTGGATATTAATGGAGAGTAAAATTAAACAAATGCACAAGAATTATTACTTAATAATCTGATTATCGATTGATGCATATTTTCCTTACTGCAAATATGTTATGGATTGCTTGATTAATATCATGAATAGTAAACATCCCCCCCCCCCCTCTCATTATCTCATTTTTCGCTAATTATAAACCCCTCACATATCCCATATTCATTTTTCACCTCCTGTTCTGATATTGATCACAACTAAGAAAATTTCTGTGTTATATTGGATATAAATGGTAGAATTTCGTGTGGATTACAATGAGGTTTATTGGCTACTTACAATTGATTGTTGTTATCAGTGAGCAGTGACCATATCTCTTCCCTTTCATTATATCATTTTTTTTCGCAAATTACAAACCCCTTATGTATCCCTGAACATTTTTTCCACCCCCCTGCTCATTGATTAACATTAGAACAATTTGTATGGATTGGATTGCATGAGCCTGATACATTATGAGCCAAATCTATTTTGTATTTTTAAGGAGTTTTCATGCATGGTTATTTAAAATACTATTTTCTAATTGTTAACATATGCAGGATGAGTTTTTTCAGTCGGGGAAGCCATGACCAAGGAAACATAGGTAGAAGTAACTGGAACTGAGGCCCAACGAGACCTAGGTTCTCAATACATTATGATGCTGATTCTGAAGAGCTTGGACAATTGTTCCATGCTGGTTTATTTAATTGGATTTAACAGGGAATAGTCCAACCGAGGTCTGAAATTCCTCCCTTCCAAGCCCCTCAAGCCCCCGGTATACCTGTGTCTCCTCATGTCTCTTTACAACCTGAAGTCCTGAAAAACTATGGGTGGAAGGAGATTGTTCACCCGTTAGTCTCCCAACACCATGGCCGGCCAGACTTAACTTTGAATGTTCCCCCACCTTTGAACCCCATTGCCCAAGCTGCCTCCAACCACTCACCAGTGCAATCCTCCCATGCCAACAAGATATTGAAGACTGAAGCCCACCATGCATCTAGTAAAGGAAAAGTTGCCGCTGCCCCTTCCTCACCCTCCGATGATTGTGGAAAATACGTGTCTTCATAGGTGCATATGAGGGATGATTTTTCCCATGTGATTAGTGAGATAAATCCTAAAGGCTTTGCCCAACTCAAGGCATTTTCAGGCAAATCAGGAGGTGACAACAACAACCAAGGAAAGGTTGCTTCATAGACTGGAAAATATGGGTTTTAATTTTTATGTCAATTATTGTTTTATGACAATGGTCTCCATGGATTTTGGACAACATGTTTCATTTTGGACAACAGGTCTTATTTTGGATATATGAGTATTAATTTGAATTATTTTCAAATTTTATGAGCTAAAATTGTCAAAGAAAAATATGTTTTGAAGGAAGACACAAGGGGTGTGTTTGCTTAACAAATGGATTATGTTATGATGTGATGATTGTTATTCACTAAAGGAGTCACAAGGGGGACCCACCTATTAGTTATTATTTAATTATGACCATATTATGATTATTACTTTTCCCCCCTTCCTTAACTAAAGTTAGTTAAGGCTTTATGTTAGCTTAACTAATAAGTTAGTTCAACTACTCTAACCAATTCTAAATTGTTAAAAGCTGAACCGAGGGGAGGAACAGGAGGAGGATAGAATCACAAATCATGCTAAGGTTTTCTCTTTGAGTTATGTTGAGATAGTTCAGTTTTCATTCATTCATATATTCATCATAGCCTAATTATCTTTTGTGACAGCAAGGTCTTATTGTAGACAACAACATTAAGAGCTGAATCAAATCATTCAGACACTTGTTCTTCAGAGGTGTTGATCTATCTTTGATAGTCTGTGTAGAATTGTTTGTTTGTGAATTAAATTTCATGTCTGATAAAGGCTATTGTGCAGAGTCGAGTGGGAAACAATCTGTGGCAAGTTGATCCAACTTTTAGAGTTCAATTTTGGTTTTTTGTCAGGGGTCTTTTTGTAAGTTCCATCGAGGATTTCTAAGTTTGACTTTGGTCCAAGATTTTTGTGTGAAGTTTTGTAAAGACAATGACTCTTTGGTGAATTGAAATGAAATAAGGGATTTCTTTATGTCTCATCTACATTGATTATGACCTTGGTGTCCTTACTTCTGTTCTTACATTTATTTCAGCAACTGATATTTTCAGAAAAATACATAAAAAGTGAATTTCCAACAAGCTTTTTGTTGATAAAAGACTATCCTAAGCACTTGTAATTAATACTTGTGAGTTAGGATATATATTTTTGTTGGATATAAACATAGGGTGATATTCCCGTTTACTTTACTTTATCCAAGTAAAGTCTGAAAATGCTTCAGTAAGATCAATTCATATCTTGTCCTCAACAACATGGTAGTCTCTGGTGCTACCACGTGGCATGATGATGTCATCATGACACATGTCACCCTTTGTGCTTGCCACATAGGATGTATGGATGCTGACATCAATAGTACGGATGCTAACTCATCCCTGCTGACTGGGCTAGGTTGACCAAAAATTTGACTGCTAATATCTTTCGTTCAGTAACTCCGTTTGACGAGCCGTTTGCGTCAATAGAAATATTGCGATGCACTCTTCATGATCATGTTATTTTGATTGATTTTTGGGAAATTTGAATTTTTTCCCTTTTTCTATCTGTTGAAGCCATTTTGAGTGTTCTAAGTTGCTTCTGTGCATTCTGAGTTGTTCTTAGCCTTCTTTGGATCCTTTTTGGATCACGCGATCTCTTCCCCTCTCAGTTCTACAAGATCCCCTTCAATATCTCTAGTGTTGTATTTTATTCATCCAAAAATGTTCACTTCAGTTTCCCCATTGATCTTCAATCCATTCACCTTCCATTTTCTAGCTTGTCCTTTCCGCAATGACTCTTCAAATCCCTCTGTGTGTCCTTCCGCTTCAGTCCAACAATGCGCTCCTCTTGAGCCATAAAATCTGCAACTTCTTCTGTAACAATTGTTCTTTATAGCGTAGCCATCCATGCACTTGTCCATTCTATAACAATGCTCCCATATGCCCCAATGCTACAAATCTATAGTATTCACTCGATCTGCACCACTGCTGTTAATCCCAATAGTCCAAATGATGCAACTCTATAGCATTCACTCGATGTGCACCATGGATGTTTCTCCCAGTAGTCCAAATGCTGCAAATCGGTAGCATTCAATCGATCTGCACCACTATTGTTACTCCCAACAGTCTGTCTCATTCACATCCTGCGACAACCAATCACTGTTGTAATAGCTCTGTCATGTCCTTGTAACTGCCTTTGTCGTGTCATCCCCAGGATGATCGGGATGCTACAACATCAAAATCCTCTTGTATATTTCAATCTATCTAAGTAGGTTGCAAAAACTCAAGCGATATGTTACATTGACGAGTCCCAAGCCTACATGGTGGAAGGAAGCTGGCCAGATTTTGTATCTCTTTTACTCACTTTGAATGGATTTATTTTTGAAAACTCAATATATAAATGTATGCGAAACAAAAAATTGAATTCAAATGGTTCTCATATGTCTCAAATAGAGATTTATTCACAGGAACTCAAACCTCTAATTTTGTTATTAACCATTACAAACTCCTATGTATTATAAACTATTGAAATTGTTTATATGAATCATATGGCTTATCAAGAACATATTTGGTTCTTTGATCATGAGTTCTTTATCAAGGGTTCTAAATTGTTCTCTCTTTTTAAAAAAACCTATTAGGTTATTAAATGCATGGATCAATTATGTTGTTTTATCTCTAGCATAAGGGGTATAAATATACATCATGTTGCAAAGACTATCTTATATTTGTCCACATTTTCCTTTTAAAATGGAAAAGGAGCAAAAATAGTTTTTTTTTTCATTTGTTTAGGAAATTCCGTTAGATGAGGGTTTGATAGGTTTCCTAGATTCTATTAACCATTGTTAGCATTAATTTTAGTCATCCAGAACATAGATACGCTTCGTTATTATATATAAAATGAATTGTGTTGTTAAGATCGAAATGGAACTTGAAATTTGTATCATCATGTATTTGGATGTCAAACAATTTTTGTTTAGGTCTTTGATTACTATATGTTGTTGGAGTCAATTTTGTCTTTTTCCTATAGCTTATGTCCAAAAATACATTGTTTCTTAATCTTGGTTTGTCATATGAGATGAGGCTACATTATCTCAATGGTTGTAATAAAATTTCTTATATCTTAGATTATTACAAATACAGATCACCGAGGAAATATCCTAGGTACTTCCCCTCATTTTGAGGATGGTACCTAGGTAAACCAGTTGCTAGTACCTTACCAGTGCCAACCAACAATTGTGTCATGAAGAGTTTAACAATTAGCTCATGTATACCATAATCAATATGTGTCTTTATTTTTAAAAGAAAGTGCAGGAAGCATGCAATGTTTCTAACTTTAAACATGCATTTGAAGGCATTTTTTAATTCATTGGTGCACCTATTGAAGTTAGGCACACAAATGTCATTGTTTATACAAGATACATTGGTATGCTTTGTTTTATTGCAAACAGAAAAAATGAAAAAAAAAACAAGATACATCTTTGCATAAGAAAACCTTTGCAAAGTATTATATGTGGACCTTTACACTTCCATTTTTGCTTAAATTTGTTACTATGACGCGTTTGTGGTATTATAGTGCATGTTTTTTTTTAATATTGATGGATGCAACACATGTTGATTTTCTTTTTTAACGCATACAATGCATTTTTCATCAAATGAAACAAAAAAATAGAATCATAGTTCAATTTGTGAAAGAGTTAAACAAAATCATAATCCATTATTGCGCCAAAAGTTAGAGGAGAGACTTGTGCAAGATACATTTACCAAGTAAGATATTGGAGTGGATAGTTTTTTTGAAGAGAAAAAATCATGAGTCAATGTTGGTCACATATATATCTATGGGGGAGAAATTTTAGGTATGTAACTTCATTCTCTTCATCTCAACAAATTTTCCCTCGGTTGATTCACAATTTCCAAGAAATTTTTATTTATTCCTATTCATTTAAAAAATAACATACAAGGGTTTAAAAATCACCTTCAATGTTGCAAGCATTATTGTTGCATCACTTTAGTTATTTTTTGTAAACCCAAGTATCATTTTTTTCCAAGAAAAAAAACCGTAATTTTATATCATCAGATGAGAACAAAATTACATTTTGTAGATACACTTCCAGAGTGTATTCCTAATCAACATCCTAATCATTTGTTTTTCTATAGACTCTCTTCTTAGCACAATGAAGTCCTTCCTATAATATACGATGTGTTACCAAATCCATTAGGATTTTACAAAAAAAAGATTCACAACGTAGCGTCTTTCAGTATATGTTTGTCTAGTAAGTTCACAAAAAAGATTGTTGAGGATGTTCTTGAATATGATCATTTAGGAACTCTGATATTTTCCATAGGCCCATATCCATATTTGCGCCTTATTTCAACCTCTGGTCTGCTTCTTCGTTTCTTTCCCTGTACACATGTAGGAAGGTAAGAGAATCAAAAGCAATATGTAAGTAATTGATGTCTTCCACTATATTATCAAGTCTTATATTTGTACATCTTTGTGTGCAATTTATCCAATTTATGAAATTCTTTGAGTCTCTAAAAACAATAAGAATTTTAGAGTTCTTTTCAAGAGCGAAGACAATGAGTAGTTGGAGGCTCATTAGTTCAGCATAGTTGTTTGTTCTCGTTCCTAGTCTAGAAGTCAGGGTAAAGTAGTGGGATTTTGAGAAATATAAAATCCCTCCTCCTCCACATTTATTATTTTTGGAAGCTCCATCAAAAAACCCCCAAGGTTTTGTTTTGTCAATAAATTCCTCCTGTATAACTCTAGTCTTGAATTTCCCTATAGTGGGTGAGTATGAGGAGTAAATGTCAATACTTTTAAGTGTTGTGATTTTTGGGGCTATAAAAACCTCCTTGAAAATGAGCATGTTTCGTGCAAGCCAAACACCCCATATTATCAACAGAGGCAACACTATGAAAGCCTTATTTTCTTTGTTCATCCACCATTCCTACCAGGCCTGTTCCAAAGTATGGCCAATCCAAAATTTGTGTAGTTTTAAGTGTCTTGACACTTCAGTCCAGACCTCCTTGAAATAGTGACAGTCCACGAAAATGTGGAAAGTTGTTTCTCCTTATGATTTACAAAGAGGGCACCTACCAAGACCATAAAAGTTTATTTTTTGTAGAATATCCCAAGTTGGCACCTTGTTTGTTAAGACATTCACATAAACAAGATTTATTTTTCTGGACAATTTAGATTCCAAAGTTTTTTCCACCACCAGGCTGGCTCACTTTGAACTAGCTCTCGGTTTAAAAAGATATAAACTTCCTTTGGAGTATAAATTCTTGAGGTAGCTTGGTCCCAAATAAGTTCATCCTCATAATCCTTGAGTCTGACCTGTGATCTTTTTAGGCCTGAAATGTATCTTTCCAACTCTGTTGCATATTCTTTTTCTAAGCCTAATTCAAAAGCCGATTTCCACCCTTGTGACCAAATGGTTCTTTGGTCTGGATTTGCAAGTTTGTTTAAAGTGTCAAAGCCCTGGGTTCTCAAAATGAAAATAAGCTGGTATGGGAGGAGGTGTTGTCCCTCACATCTAGCCCAAGGATTTGCTCCCAACCCAACTCGATGGCAATTTCCTATCTTCCAGGCTAGTCCTTCCCCTTTGACTGGGAAATATTTAACAATTTCCTTCCAAATAACCGAGACTCCTTTCAGTGATTTCTGAGCACTTTTGATCCAGGTCTCTAGTGAATCCAGTTCAATATATTTTTGTAATACCACTTTGGTCCAAAGACTAGATGAATTTATCAGTCACCATCCTCCCTTTTCCTCCAAAGATTTTGAAAAAATAAAAATGTTTTTTAGGCCCCACCCTCCTAGAGCCTTTGGAGCAACAATTCTCTTCCATCGAACGCAGGGTGTCACATGTGATTCTTTCTTACCACTCCAAATAAATCTAAATGTGATTTTCCTAGTTGCCTCCAGAATTCCTGTAGGGATCCAAGAGAAGACTCATGAGGCAACTTAAGGATGCACGAGCTGAAAATGACAAATTGAAGAATGAAAATATGGAGGCCTGAATCAAGATGAAGGATATGTTAGAATTATATGAGAAGACTATTGATAAAGCAAGATACATGTCTAAGAGGTTTCTACCCCTTCATAGGCAACTTAAGAATGTGTATAAATAGAAGAGAGCTTGCCAAGATGAGATCAACAAATTGGAAGCAGAGTTGCAACCCTTCAAAGAGTAGGTAGAAAAAAGGAATTTGGATATATTGGCTAAGGTGGCTACTACAATGAGTACCAAAAAAAGATGAATACAAGATATTATTTCACATCAACATAATTTTTTCCATGGTTCACTTTTTGCATATAATTATAACTCGAGTAATGATTTCGGGTCTTGAGCTGAGATTACCATATTCATATGATTTCTCCAAGGTTACTTCATGTTTCAAGAAGCTTGTAGTAGGATATGGAAGGTTTTTCCCAACTTATTATGAAATTTTTAAAGTTTGAAATCATTTTGGAGGTAAAATGGAACATAAAGGAAAGTTCGCAGTGCGTGGACTCATTGGTGCTGCAAACTGGTTGTTTTAGGATAGTTTGCATCGCAAGTGCTGCGGACTGGGAGTTATGAATATTTTGAACTTGAAAGGATTTTCCAATTGTTAGGTTGAGCTCGGATAAGTATTTAGAATATTAGTTGCACACCAAAGGCCACCTGCCTTGAGAATCTTCCTGCAGTAAAACCATATGCACCAACTTGTTAATAGTTGTTTTAAATGATGCCAACATTTTCCTCGAAAATAGCATTTTGGTTACATTTCTATTGTACACCTAGTGCCACGTCTTTCTTAGGCATATAATCCTATGAGGAATTTAGGTGGAAAATTGTAAACATGTTTTTGGATATTTTGTTATTTAAAATGCATTGTAACCCCATGAGGAGGTTCGAATGGTTAGACGGTCAGGCTCTTATCTTTAGTTTAAAACTGCAACATAGTTTCTTGATGTATGTACCAGACTCAAGAATCTTTAATAGTGAAGATGAGTTTACTTTCCTACTGTCACATATGTTTCTATCTCACTTTGATATTAGTTGTTGGGGAAGGATCCATCATTATGCTTGTTTCTTACTACAGTAAATGATTTATTGTTGGCAATTCATGCAAGTATGATCAAAGTGTTCTCTCTTTTTCATTAATAAGTTCTTATTCAATGAGATTTTTTCTATACATGTCTCAAAAGTACTTGAGGTAACCTGATACATGTATTCCATTTTTCTTGCTAAGTCTTATATCTTCCATTGATATCTCTAAACACTTATTTGAAGCTATTCAAATCCTTGCGTGTTGGTGTGTATTTCATGGAGGTTTTTGTGTTGACATCATAAACTAAGTATCACACCCATTTGCCACACATTGAAAACATTATTATTCACAATTATTATGGGTATTAGGATTACATATACAATAGTTTAGGTGTGACTTCTAGTGCTAACATTTTTGACATTGTTGTCGGGGAATGAATTGAAGTTCTTTCCCTGGGTTGTACGACAATGATACTACTGAATTTGTTCATGTACAGAAATTAGTAAACATAATGACTGTATAGTGCACCTGGCGACTCCAAATTTCAGTTGTGGCTCCCAAGAGAAGGCATACGAGATATAACCCATAGTCACCTCTGGCTACACCTGAACCTGATCCAGAAAAAATCAGAAGGAAGGGAAAATCTTTGCAAGGAGCTTCCTCTTCTAAATTCTCAGGTATTTTTGGAGACCTACCTGAATTTGTTTTCCATACACAAGTTGTTGTTTCTCATGTTTCTCATTTACCTCTAACTGAAACTCTTGTAAAATCATAATTAGAAGATTTTCCTATAGAATACACAACTTTTTTCCCTGACTTGAAAGAGGAAAAAATGGAAAGTTTTGATTTTTTTGCATCTTCTGAAATTGTAAAGTGGTTTAGACTTGAAAGTTTGGAAGATTTCCCTTTTTTAGGTTCTCCAACTCCTCATTCATATAAATTTCATGTAACTAAAGAAGAAGGAACATTAGTTTCTATTGAAATCCCCTCAACTCTACCCAAGTCCCAACCAGTTTATGTTAAATCTGAATCTTCTCCACCTTATACTCCTCATTTTTCAAAACCTCTTATTATACAGATTGCATTTTCACATGTTAAGTCACCTTATACTTCTCCTAAAAGTCAGAATCTTCCTTTTCCAAATCAAATGGAAGGAATTAATACTCAGAACAAAATGGATGCCATTGTGATTGCTAGGTATGCACCATTAGTGCTTCCTCATTCCATGAATGCTCTCCCAGTAGGAGATTACCTTAAGTATATGCCTAAATTTATTGGAGAGGAAGATATCACTGCAGTGGAACATCTTGCTGCATTTTACAGTTATGCACATAATTTGAATATTGAAAATGAAGATGTCTATATGAGAGTCTTTATGAAAAGTCTAGATGGAGAAGCTTGGAAGTGGTTTAGAAGATTAGCTTCTGGATCAATAGCTAGAATTGAGGCCTTGGATGATGCATTTTTAAGGCATTGGGGTGACAAAAAAGACTTCTTATATTACATTACATAATTTGGGGCTCTAAAAAGGAAATATCTCTAAAAAGGAAAGAGGGTGAATCCATGTCAGATTTTTCAAAAAGATTTAACAAGATGTACAAAAAAATTCCTACTGATATTAAACTCACTGAAACTTCTGCTAAAATAACTTATGCAAGTGCTTTTCACCCCAAATTTTTTCTTTTGTTGAGAGAAAGAAGGTATACAACATTGGCCCATATGCAAGATGTTGCACTAGAGGTTGAATCAAATATATTGGCAGTAGATAAGTTGAGGGGAAAATATGACATAGATAGAAGAAAACAAAAAACAAAAGCCTCATCTTCAGATGCTTCAGGGATTAATCCCCAAGTTGATGAATTGACTAAGTTGGTTAAGTCATTATCTCTAGAGATGGAAATAATAAAACTTGAAGGGAGACAAACAAATAGAAATCCTCAAGATTTTGGAAACATAAATAATTTCAGAAGGCTGAATAATACACCTCAAATTCTACAAAGAGATAAGAGAAATAGAGAGGATCAGAAGGTTCAAACTCCTCTACAGAACAATTTGGTTGTGTTGATTAAGGTTGGTTGTCATTGATGTCAACCCTTGAAGAAAGACCCGTAGAAAAATGGTTTGGGTAATGGACCCAATATTGTTTGATGTACATATGACTCATTATTGTTTTGCCATTGTTGATAAGAAGTAAATATGGATGAACTCCAAAGTAGTCCCCTTATAGTGAAAGCCCTCATGGGAAGACGCTTTGTGGAGTAAGAGAACCCATGCTTAATTGTGGAATAATGAGATAAAGGAAAGTGAATTTTTTAGGGAAAATATCCTAGATGGATAGTGCTTGTCATGTCATTTCTGGTGGTATGTGGAATGTCACATAATTCCTCACGGTTAGAGAGTTATGGCCATGAGAAGGTGGAGACCCCAGGTTTGGGTAATGGACCCAAGTTTGTTTGATGGGTAACGGTATGAGTTATGATATATTTTCAGATAATAATATTCTATATGGATAGTACATGTCATTCCATTTCTTGTGGTATGTAGAACATCACATAACTCCTCACGGTTTGAGAGTTATGGCCTTACGAAGTTGGAGGACCCTCATATGT
>ML831515.1:30780-54335 GCA_009831015.1 Picea engelmannii | reverse complement strand
TGTTTTGATCTTCCAAATTAGACCACAAAGACACTCTTCTTTCACCATACCTTTCTGTTTATACAGTCTTCCAACATGTATGAAATTGAACCATCGTGTCCTTTTAATGAAACATTGCACCTTTTCATTTATTTTACAACAATGTTAATATTTTGTTATTAAAATTTTGGTTTAAATTAAAAGACCTCAAATCCCTTGTAAGTTGTTCAACATTTATCCCTTCACTTGCCAAAAACCTTATAGCTGCAATGGGAATCTTGGGTGCTTCGATAAGGGAGGTTCTATCTTTCAATCTTTTGGATAACTTCTAAATGATATAAGCTCCTTTGATTTTTTTTTCCTCGGAAAAATTTGTAATTTCATTATGTGGAAACAAAATTACATTCACATATATATACAAGCTATATATAATAGCCTTTCATATATTATCAAGTAAAAGGATAAGAACCATGCCTGTCGATGCAGTATAAGCATCATTGCATAGAAATAATGCAAAACTAACCGAATACTATACATCCAGTGTCCCCAACTATCCAAAAGATTATACATTGTCTACAAATTATAAAAGTCTGACAGATTGACTGTCAATTATTCTATAAATTATACAAAATTTGGCAAAAAAAACACCAAAATATCGTATTGATGATCATAAATTTTTAAGAGTTTGGGACTTCATGAAAAGGTCTGTGATAGAAACCGTGGATGGTTGTTGCTGACTGTTCTTCAATATACCAACCACCATACTCTAACTATGAGGCTTCTTTAGAAAGCATGCTTGCCAACCGATTATGCTCTCTGTATAGATGAGTAAAAGAGATAGAGTAAAAAACATTGATGATTCTCAAAACTTTCTCATAAATTGGCACTAGATGAGAAATGTGACATCTTTGAGCTCCATTTTCCCAGTTGATGATTAGCATTGAGTCACCGAAAACCTATAAAGTTTTGTAGCCCTTTTCCATAAAAAATAATAACACAAGTTTTAACGGTAAGAGCTCAGCATAATTATTTGTTCCAGCCCCCAATCCTAACTTGAGAATAAATAAATGAGTAGTGGAAAGATATAGACAACCACCCCCCAACAGATAAATTGATCCTCTAAAGTAGCCCCGTCAAAATATGCCCATGGCCTGGCCAAGTCAATAATTTCCTCCCTATTAATACGGGTAAGGTCGAGCCCCTCTCCTCCCAATTTTTTTATAAAAATCAAGAATACCAAGACAATTTGTTGCCACTCTAAATGTTGAAATGACCTCATCTCAGAATAAATAATTTTTCTATGCCATCCAAATTCCCCATGCAATTATGAAAGGAAAATCCCTATGATCAAAGTTCCCCCTCACAAATAACCAATCTTTCAAAGCTTCATCAAAAGAAATACCCTGCTAGCGCCCAAGTGTATTCGACAAGATTAGTGAATCTGCCCAAACACCCTTGGTGAAATCACAACACATAAAGAGACAATCCACTGTCTCATCTTGGTCTTTGCAAAGCGTACACCAACCCAGATCATTGAACTTCCTCTTTTGAAGATTATCCCAAGTTGGTAATTTATTCTCCAAGATTGACCATACCATAATTTTCTCTTTTGTTGGGCAGCATTGCTTCCAGAGTTTCTTCCACCACCAAATTGTTTCTCTCTGATGTAAATCCACACTGAGCTGAACATATCCTGCTTTTGGAGTATATATCGCTACCGGGTCACCATCCTAGAGTAGCTCATCCTCCTGATCAGTCAATCATATATTGGCTCTTTGTAATGCCCAAATATACCTGTCCCATTGAATTGGATCATCCCCAATGAGACCTAGCATATGCCCAGTCAACCAGAATTTGTGCCATAAAGTGGATGTGGTTGGGTCCCCAACTTGTGCTAAGTAATAAAAACCCCCACACTCCAACTGTGAGCATATTCCAACATTTAGTATATGTCCCTGATTGTAGCCAACCCACGGATCCAAGCCAATCCAGACCAAATTTCTTGATCCAACCGTCCAAACCAGGCCATTCCCGATCAAGTCGAAGGCCTTAATGACTACTTTCCAGATAATAGAGATGCCTAACATTCTTTTTCTTAGGTTCCTAATCAAATCAAGAAGTGAAAGAGGTACAATATATTTATGTTGTACAACTTTAGGCCAGAGGCTCGATGAGTTGATCGATATCCACAAACACTTTGCTGCAAGAGCTTTGGAGAATAAAAAAATGTTTTTTAATCCCCATCCCCCTAAAGCCTTCGGAATCTTAATTCTCTCCCATCGAACCCACGACAACACTTGATTTTCCTTATTTCCCCTCCATATATAGGAAAAAAAAATTCCTTGCTTTTTCCAGGATGCCCTTTGGAATCCACGACAAAGAAATCCAATAGACCGAGATTGCCTCAAGAACTGACTTACTCAATACTAGTCTCTCATCCCTTGACAACCATTTGTGACTCAAAACCTTTAACCTTTTTCTAATTTTGCAATAAACCATATCTAGTCTATCTTTCTGTAGTCATTTGGTTTTAACTGAAAACCGAGATATTCCAGCCCCGCCTCAAGTTCAAGCACCTGGAAGGCGATCTGAGATAAAAATATATCGCATATCATCTGCTTCCAATGATGCAAAAGTGATGTTGGAATTCTGATCATTGATCAACATACCAGTGACCCTTTTAAAGAGAGTGATCCCTTCAAACAGTTTGTCAGTATCTCTCCTCTATCCATCACAAAAAATTAATATATCATCTACAAAGCGAAACTGAGAAATGTACAAACCAGGAGAAATTTTGATCCCTTTGAAACTACCAGAGTTCTTTCCCTCTACCAGAAAACGATTAAGGCCTTCTGCCACCAAGAGAAAAAGTAAAGGTGACAAGGGGCACCCTTGTTGTAGACCTCTATCAGCATGAAAAAAAGAGGAAATTGAACCATTAAGCATAATAGAGAAGGATACCGATGACAAACACCCCATCACCCAATTTGTAAATTCCACCCCAAACCCTAGGTGAATCAATAACATCCTAATATAAATCCAATTTACTCTGTCATATGATTTTGAAAGGTCTATTTTCACAACAACCCTTATGATATTTCTGGTTTTCATACTGTGCAGGCCTTCTTGTGCTACCCCAATTGCCTCATGTATTTACCTTCCTCCCAAAAAACCAAATTGTTCACTTGAAATATTCCTCAAGAGTATAATTTTTAATATTCTACTTATAACCTTTGAAATAATATTGTAAAGGCAGTTACATAAAGAAATTGGGCGAAAATCATCAAAAGAGGAGGGATTATCTAGCTTTGGTATTAGGGCAATGAAATTTTAGTTTAAAGGGTCATGAATATGGCCATTCACTCATGATTTCTCTGCCACCTTCATTACATATTGTCCTAACAAATCGAAGAAACCTAGGTAAAATTCTATAGGCCAACCATCAGGCCCTGGGCTTTTCCCTTTTTGAAAAGAGTGGATAATTTCCAATAGTTCCTTCTCAGTGACAACGACCATTAAAATTTGATTGTCTTCCTCCTTCACAAAGCAAGGAAATAACCTGACAACCTGTACAATTTCAGTAATAGATGACTTCTCCTGGACCTTGAAGAGGTCACAAAAGTGTTCAATTCCCATGGTAGCCAGACCTTCAAAAGAGTTGACAACTTCTCCATCCCTCATCTTTAATCCCCAAATCGTATTAGCCATTTTCCTGCCTTTGGTGTAAGTTTGAAAGAATTTAGTATTTTCATCCCCACAATAAGCCAAATAACACGACTCTTTAACCTCCACAGAGCTTCTTTTTCCTCCAATAAAGTTCTTCGCCTTTTTTCCAAATTAACCAGATTCTCCTTATCATCTTGGGTATGAAACCCCTGCCCAAAACCTTCCTACATCTCCTGAAGAGTTTGTTCATTGTGTCTTAATTCCTATTCCTCTTTAATATTTTTTTCATGTGCCCAAGAAATAGTTGCTTGTTTAATCCTATTTAAGTTCCCCAAAAATTGTATAGCCGCTGGAGTTTGATGATCAATAGCAACCAGATTCTACATACCTCGAACTAAAGCTTGATATTTCGGATCCATTAACCAACCCTAAATTTTTTTAAAGGGGCTAGGGGCTCTCCTTCCCCTACTGCATAACTCTAGCATAATCGGACCATGATCAGATTCACCACCACATGCCACCCATTGTCTGAGTAATGCCAAAGACTCAATCAATCTCTCTACCAACAAGAATCGATCCAGTCTCTTAGCCACCCTGTCTACGCCAACCCTTCTATTTCGCCAATTCAGATTCAATTTCGTGGGCTGTATACTGATCCAACAAGTTTAAAAAATAGTTGGTTAAAGGGTCTGGTACAACTCGAGGTCCCAAAACCTCTGCAACCCCTAATGAGAATTTGAAGTCACCACCAATAATAATCTCCCTCTCACTCAACCGAGAGCACCTAGCAATGAAGTTCCAATATATTTGTCTGTCTACATAGGGTCCATAGACGTTTACAATAGTCATAGAGCGATCCAAATTTGTTGAGAATAAGTTCAAACCGATCCTCGACTCAAATACCCAAACACTCTCTCAGTTAAACTTATTTAATAACCACCTAGTAGCTAAAACACCAGAACAACCCCTGGCTTCCATCGCTGCAAAATCCCATCCAGGAAGCAAGGATTCAAGTACCGACATCATTGATTCACTAACCCCCAGATTTTCTTGTAGCAAAATAACCTCCGGTGATATTAAATCCACCAATATCCTTAAGGATGATTTTTTTGTCGGGTTCACCAACCCTCGACATTTGAAAGACAAGATTTGTATGAGGTAATCTCCCTGTGGGTTTGCTTTTCTCTAAGCGCCCATTCGATGGATGATTTCCTACCTGATGTCAAACTAATCCTGGCCAGATATCGAGCTAAGAAAATGTGAGACTTTCTACCTTGATCTCTGCCATACATATAAGCATGAGAAGAAGACCCCAATCCATGCCCCCTTGTGCATCCTACCCACCCACAGAAAAATCCTCTTTGATAATGGACCTATTTCGAAGTGTATATCGAACCCTGCTGTCATCTGAGGATAAGTTAATGGAGACCGACGAAGTAACACAAAGAGTAGGATTATTACTAGAGGAGACCTAAGAATACAAAGAGGGGGATAAAATACCATTGGACAGCCCAGGTACAGTGGGACTAGAAACCCCTGCTACTATAGAAGTGACCAAAGTATCCTAGGAAGAAACCAAACATGAAAAAATAACACCATATACCAGTGTTCCCAAATTAGTGGCCAACATAGAGACTAAAGGAGGAGGATACCAATCACCACTAGAAGAGGATAAGTGCTAGGCTCGCATGAGAAGACCCATTCAAACCCCTGTGAGAAAAAAAACCATAGACTCCCAAAACCCCATCCAAAACCAATGAATCAAAAAATGAAGAAAATATAGATGAAGTGGCGCCAAGAGACCACTTACCCAACAAATCTAGCGCCCGTTGGCTAGCCTTCGTAGTTTGATGTAAGATCTTTTTATTTTCCACAATTAAAGGGACCGAAGCTTTTTCCACAGGGAGGATGGGGGTCCTTGAGCTTTCCTTTTCTGCATGAAGATCCTTTGTCTCCACCTCAAATCCACCTTCCTTCAATATCACATCCATAGACGACCTCACATGTTCAATTAGTTGCTCATCTCCCTTATTGACGCGAGATTTTCCTTGGAAAGGTAAATTACAATCCACAACCTCGTGACCATAGACATGACACCTGTGACATCTGAAGGGAATACCTTCATAGTCTAGTGTCTGCACAAAATACCCAGATGATGATTTAGTAACCAATTCCTGAAGTAGACTCGACCGAAGATCTAGCCACACTAGGATCCTAGCCACTGACATATGACCTAACTATTCAAAATACATGTCCACTTCAATGAAACTACCTAGCTTATTCCCAATCACTACAAACCTGACAGAGTTCCAGAACTGCACAGGAAGACACGACAAATGAACCCATATGGGTTGCTAATCCACCCGCTCCTTCTTGGAATAAAAGGTTGGATTCCACCTTTTGAGAACAATAGGCGTCCCTTCCACACTCCAAACCTTCAACAAAACCTAGTTTACATCCTCCCTGGAAGAAAAAATAAAAGCAAACCATCCTCTTTCCAATAGTCGGATGATTGGCATCTTTGAAATATTTCTATTCCAAATTGAATCAACCCATTCCCTCAAGAAATCCATACCCAATTCCCCCCCCATAAATCTATCGACCAGCACCTATTCAGATAATTCCACCACCTTGTCCATATCTATATCATTCCCAAATACCAAGCGTTCAATACTTTTCTTGTCACGAGCACACTCAGTTCCTTTGAGTGAATAAGTTTTCCTACCCCCATCACCCTTCTGGACCTTTGATAACCTTTCCTTGTACGATTTGTAGAGCAAGATTTTTTCCAATGAGGGTTCATGTACCGTGCCCTCCCTACCTTTCACTTCAATCCCTGTGAAATCACCCACATCCTTCACCACTCCCCCAAGGTTACTGTCCACATCAATAATAACATCTAACAGTGAAAAGGCATTGTTGATACTAATACCTAATGATTCCTTTGGGGACGATCCCCAGCTCCCCCCCTCGACAAGGTCCCCAATACTGGGGCCACTACCACCTGAACTGACAGCCCCCACGGCTGGGAACATTTCCAAATCATGCCCCACAACCTCAAAAGCGCTCCTTGTGTAACCAACATCCAAACTAAGCTCCTTTGTTATCATCTAAAACTTCCTTATCTTCCATTGATAAGTGATTTACCAGATATATTGTTCATCATCGTTATGTTAGGTCATCACAATTTGTTTAATCAAATATGCAGAGTAGTACCCATCGCAAATTTTTCTATCATGCTAACAATTACACCAGTTGTAGGAACATCAAACATTCTTTTTGTGCTAGATATGGCAATGGTTCCTTGTTTTTCACGAGGTCAAACTTGGTCATGCCAATATCATTGTTGATTATAGTCTCTCTAGTCAACGATGGATGAATAATATACATGTGTATTTGAATTATATTTTCACGTCCGAGTCTATTGTTACTTTGGTCAATAGTAAACATAATGTGAAATAATGAGGGTCGTCTGATCTTGATCAATGGTGGACTTGAAATAAAATAAAATGGTTTTGATAAAAGTTTTGTGTCCAATTTTGTGTTGACTCTGGTCAACTGCCAACCAAACCATAAATGATTGTGGACTGTTCGATCCAATCGACGATGGACACAAAAAATATAAGGGCATATTTGAATTAACTCTTTGGGTCCATGTTTGTGTTGACTCTGGTCAACTTCCAACCAAACCCTAAATGATTATGGATCATCCAATCTGTTCTCAATCAATCCTGATTGTCCAATCCAACCACCACTATATTTCTCTACTATCTCGTCCATCTCCCTTTGCAGGATTGCAAGGTGACTATCTGTGGAGGGATAAGATTTGGATGCATGGATCGACACCGCACAACTGCCATCATCTGTAATAAAATTTCCATATGGACCTATAAAAATCAAGGTTGGGACACACTTAATTTAAAAGTACTAATGCATTTTAGACCAAATCCTATCTCCAAATGGCAGAGCAAGCCATGATATGCTCGCATGATATTTTTTAAAGTCTTCTTCCTCGTCGTCATTGTAGACTAACACAATCTTGAAGGCCTCTCCTTTCTTCATGAGTTTGTCGTAAATATCGGTAATCTGCACAATGAACTCTTGAAAAACCATTAATATTCTTAGACTAAATCATGGCTTTCACTCTTTGTTTCAGATATACATACATTAATATGAATGCATGTAATCAAGCTCACACATGAAATTAACAGAGTAGTAGTCTTGGGGAGACGACAACGACTGCACAATAAGATTTTGATAATGCACGAGCTTGTATCAATGACAATACCATATATCCATTGATAATAATGACCATATTGACCCATTTTGACATCAATGACAACACCATATCCAACATTGCCCCCCCTTGGCATCGATGGCAACAAACTAAAAACCCCTTATTTTCAATTTTAATTGGGTTTTCTTGTTTATTATCCCCCTTTGACAACAATGACAGAAGGGATATTTCTTTGCCCCTCCCTGAGGGTATACTCCCCCTATCCATGTACTGCTTTTCTGATGAAGCTTGTGAAATTTAATTATATATGGATATTACCCCCAATTTATGTCTAAGGCATTCAAAAGTACTCCTAGGTAAAGGTTTTGTGAATATATATGCAATATGTTCTTTAGTATCCACATATTCCAATTTAACAACTTTTTAAGTAACTTGTTCCCTTAAAAAATGAAATTTAATTGGGATATGCTTGGTTTTTGAATGCATGAAAGGATTCCTAGAAAGGTTTATAGCACTGGTATTGTCATAGTTAATAAGAATTGGATGACCATACTTTACTTGTAAGTCTTCTAGAGTTTGTTTCATCCAAATTACTTGATTCCAATTGGAGGAAACAACAATATATTCAGATTATGTTGTAGATAGTGATATATAAGGTTTCTTTTTACTTAGCCATGACACAAGACATTTTCCTAGAAAGAATGCTCCTCCACTAGTGTTATTTATGTCATCAATACTTCCTGCCCAATCTGCATCAGTATATGCAGTTGATGTGAAGTCTTCTATTTTTGGATACCATAACCCAAAATCCAAGATGCCTTTGAGATATATAAAAATCCTTTTAATTTCTTTCATATGTGTCTCTTTAGGTGTAGATTGAAATCTGGCCACTAATTGATCCAGGTGGATATTAGTGGCCACCCACCTATTCCAACTAGCTCCTCTTGACAATTTTTAGTTCAACACATTCTTCTATACTTCTTTGTAATTGTGGGTTCTACACTTTCACAGATTTCTAGCCCTACACATCTTCTAGGTGGAGACTGGTGGCCGCCTAGCTAATCTTACTAGCTTATTTTGGAAGTTTTCATGTCAGCACATCTTTCTACACTTCCAGGGTCAATTTGGGGCCCGAAAAATGTTTTTTTGGCTTGCCACATTCAAACTGTAGACAAAGTTAGATCTTGATGGATTAATGTGTAGTTCTTGAAAATACCTTTCCAACGGGCTATCACGCGCCTAAAACGGAGGTCATATGCAAAAGTTACAACCCCAGGAAGTACCAACTTACCCAACAAGGCCCACATAACTTTTGGCGTTTCACCTCTTGGGGTTAGGTATTTGGATGTCTAGGGTTTTGGAATTCATGAGTAATGTTAAAAAGGCCTATGGAGCCTCATTGTAATCATTCTACTTAGACGAATGCACGTAACAACCACATCTATTCCCAGATATAGCTACCACCATTCGACCAAGTTGTTTTCAGTTCTGCAGTTTTACAGTTTCAACCTATTTCATTTATTCAATAGAAGTTATTGTTCACTGGATATATGTTGTTGTTTTCCGTATCTCTGTGTTATTGTATTCAGTCTGTTAGTTAGTTCATTTTTCTCATAAATATGGATCAATGGTATCAAAGCGGTCTCCTGTTCATTTATTTTTCTTCGTGCATGTCCCCGACAAGATCTGGGTACAAGAAGTTGGAATTCGAACCAATCGAGCCTTTGCAAGATCAGTTGCGCCAAGCCCGACAACAACCCACGGGGGATGAAAAGAAAGATGATGGAGCAGTATATCCTTTTAAAATGTTCCTCTAGGAATACCTTGCGCGACAAAGGAATGAAATGATGGACAAGTTTGCACAGATCCTTCAACAACTGCTTGCAGGAGAAGCATCTTCATCAAGCGGCCATGCAACCCCCTTCAAGGTACATGTAAATTTTGATATTCCATTATTTGAAGGACTGATAGATGTGGTTGATGTAGATAAATGGTTGAATCTTCTCTAAGGGTATTTTTCAGTTCACAATATTTCTGATAGGGAAAATATTACTTTTGCACTCCTCAAGGCCATCCCCCATGTTAAGGACTGGTGGGATACTTACTTTGAGCAAAGGGCCATAGAGGAATCTACAATATTCGCGGTCTCCCCCACATGGGATTCCTTCAAGGATGTCATGAATAGTACTACCATGTTGGAACCTACGAGGACCAGTACACAAGATGGACCACCCTGCGTCAGGAAAGGGACCAAACAGTGCCATATTTCACCAAGATTTTCCATACCCTGGGCACCAAATTGGGTACCAAAGAATCTTAATGACATCTGGTGCTCAAATACCATGGATTTTTGCATAGATACATTCAAACAAAAATTGAGTTTCTCGACATCGCATCATTGAGTATGACTTATAGATATGTTGTCAAGATTGAGTAGAAATTTAAGCAGAAGAGGTGAGAGTTTGGATCTGCAAACTCCTCACATACAAAGAAAGAAAAATGTGACCCCAACCCACACAACAAGGGACATAGCAAAGATGGCCACTCTCGGGACAACTAGTCCAAGCCGCAACACAAGAAGGGTAATGCGAAGTCGAAGAAGGACACAGGAAAATGGTGTGAATACCATAAAATCCCTTGGCACAACACCGAAGAATGCTGCTCCAAGTAGTCACTCATGGTCGAGATGAAATCTTTCGAGTCAGAGGCCGATTATGACTCTGAATCAAATCCAAAAGGAGGGAAGCGGATTATCGATGTTGAACCTAGTTCCACTATCACTACCAACAAAGTCCAACCAAGCAAACCAGGAGAACCAGAGGAAGGGGAACGCCTCTTTCACTCACAGATGTGGGTAAAGGGGGCTCTGCTTCATTTCATTGTCGATAGTGGCAATCAGAAGAACTTGATCTTAGCAGAGGTCATCAAGTGGTTGGACCTGTCGATGACACCGCACCCGCATCCCTACACCATCGACTGACTTTGCCAAGGAAGAGATATTTTTGTCAACGAAAAATGTCGTCTGCCCTGTGACATCAAGCCATTCAAAGACGAGGTATTGTGTGATATTGATCCCCTTGAAGTTTGTGATCTTCTTTTAGGACAATAATATTTATGGAAGCAACATGCTCTGTATGAGTCTAGACCCCACAATGTTATTATTACTTTAGGTAGACAATTGTACATGATATCAGAGGTAGCACCTCCTACCGCTATTCCTTTAATCTCTGCTAAGCAAGGCAGTAAGGTCATTTCATAGATTGGGAAGTTCGTCTTCTTTGTGATCCAGGCTCACAATAAAAAGAAGTTCGTCGCCACATCTGTGGCCTCTACACAAAGCCTCTCTTTACAACATAAGCAAGTGGATGGGATCGTGGAAGAGTATAGAGACATCTTCTCCTCAACCATCAGGGTACCGACGCACTGCCAACTCAAGCATCCAATTGATCTAACCCACGGTGCACCTTTGCCTAATGGACCAGTCTATCGTTGATCATTGATGGAAAATGATGAAATCAAGCGTCAGATCCAAGAGTTTCTTCAAAAGGGGCACATCATACCCAACTCCTCCCTTTGTGGAAGCCTGATTGTACTAGTGCAGAAGAAAGTCGAGACCTGGCAGCTCTGCATTTATTACAGAGCATTAAAAAAAATCACAGTTAGGAACTGATACCCAATTCCCATAATTGATGACCTTCTTGACCAACTGAAGGGGGGGAATTTCTTCAACAAGATTGACCTAAAGTTTGGCTACCACCAGGTTCCCATCGAACTAACTGATGTATGGAAGACAACTTTCAAATCTAAAGAAGGTCTCTTCGAATGGATTGTCATGCCCTTTGGCTTAACAAATGCACCAACCACTTTCATGAGGTTAATGGATGATGTATTGAGACCCTTCACCAAATTTTTTGTGGTGGTATATTTGGATGACATCCTCATCTTCAACAGAACTTGGGAGGAGCTCATGCAGCATATTCGGTAGGTTTTGAGTACTCTACGACATCACAAGCTATATGCCAACTTGGAAAAATGCTCCTTTGGCATGAACACAGTCCAATACTTGGGATACATTGTTGATGAGCATGGGGTACATGCTGATCTAGCTAAGATTCAAGTCATCCATGACTGGCTAGGCCTGACCACACTAACCAAGCTTCGAAGCTTCTTGGGACTAGCCAAATTCTACCGACGGTTCATGTTGGGATTCTCCCATATTGCATGGGCCCTCAACCAAGTGACCAAGGGAGGTGGCAGAGAAAAGTTTGCATGGGGGAAGTAAAAACAACGAGCATTTTATGATCTGAAGCATTGCTTGTGCTCAGCTCCAATACTCTCCTTACCCAATTTGTAACAATGATTCAAGATTGAGACTGATGCATCCAACTATGTTGTAGGCATAGATCTCACTCAACATGGTCATCCGGTAGCATACCATAGTGAGACACTCTTAGATATTGTCTAGAAATACCCCACCTGTGACAAGGAAATGTATTCCATTGTACAATCTTGTCATAAATGGAAACATTACATTCTGGGAAAGGAGACAATCATCCACATTGATCACAAGCCTCTGCAGTTCATACAGACACATGGGAAGTTACAAAACGACCGCCATCAGAAGTGGTCCACCTACTTGCAGCAATTCCATATCAACATCAAGTATAAGACAAGGAGCACAAACTGTGTCACTGACTACCTCAGTTGACCTCTCGTGGCTGCACTCACCACCGTCCTCCATTCCTGTGGACATGAGGCATGTGAGTGGCCATCAACAATATCCAGATTTCGCCACCACCTATCAGCTCTTGGGTATAGGCGCGGATGTCACCGATTTTCACATTTAGGACAGAATGTTATGCCATCTAGGCCATCTCTATGTTCCTCCAAACGAGTGTGCAAAGTTGATTTGGGAGTCTCACTATAGTTGGTTGGCAGGACATTTGGCGTGGAGAAAACTGTGGCCATTCTACAGAAATATTTTTATTAGCCAAAACTTCGACATGATGTCAACAAGTATATCAGACCTTGCACTGCTTGTGCCATTGCCAAGCCAACCATCAAGAAGTAAGGATTATACACCCCTCTTCCTACTCCCGAGAGGCCTTGTGAATCCATCTAGATGGATTATATGTCTGACCTTCCGTCCACCAAGCAAGGCAATGATTGTGTATTTGTGGTAGTTGATCGGTTTTTGAAGATGGCCATCCTCACAACATGCAAGAAGAGAATCACAATGGAAGATACTGCCAAGATTTTCTTCGAATGCATGTGGGTCCATTTTGGGATACCATATACCATCATCTCTGATCAGGACAATAGGTTCCTCAACACATTTTGGTTGAGTCTTTGGTCACTGTTGGACACCAAGTTCACTAAATCCACTGCTTTCCACCTCCAAACCGACAACCAAACAGAGGTTGTCAATCATATGATTGTGCAAATCCTGTGCATGTACAACTCTAATCATCCACATACATGGGATGAGAGTCTTCCCTATGTTCAACACAACTACAACATGGCTCTCCATAGCTCCACCATCCATAGCCCATTTTAGGTGGGGTTGGGATTCCAACCCTTATATCCCATTGATTTTGCACTACCTCTTGCAACCACACAGGAAGAATATTCTCATGTTCATTCTGATGTCGGTAAAGGCACTAGATTCATTGAGCGAATTCAACACATCCACCAACAGGTCCATGAGATTTTGCAGAAATCCAATGCTAAGTACAAAGAAACACCATGATCAACACAAGTTACCGCACCAGTTTCAGGTGGGAGACAAGGTCTGGTTACATCTATAGAAAGAGCGCCTTACATGGCCCCATTAAAAGCTCTGCCCACTATGCAATGGGCCTTACATTATCACCAAGGTTGTGGGTAGAAATGTTTTTGAGATCAACACTCCACCCTTCCTTGTCTTGCACCCAATGTTCAATGCAGACCTCCTTCGACCATATGCTCCACCATTATTGCACACATCATAGATCGCAGAACAACTAAGACCAACATAGCTCAACCTTGACTGCATGGAACATGCATCCACTGATAAGATAGTGGACACACAGTTCAAGGGCACTCGCCAACAGAGGATCTAGCTTTATCGAGTTGTCAAGGCAGGGAAACTCCTACACCAAGGCAAGTGGCTCACCCAGGGACAAATTCAACAGAAGTTTCCTCACCTTATGGGGGAACTCAACACAATGCAGACCATTGCTTCATAAGGGGGGAGGACTGATCTAGGTGGATATTGGTGGCCACCCACCTATTCTAACTGGCTCCTCTTGACAGTTTTAAGTTCAACACGTTATTCTGTACTTATTTGTAATTGTGGGGTCTACACTTCTGGGTCTGTTTGAAGCCCTTCACATCTTCCAGGTGGAAACTGGTGGTCTCCCACCTAATCCAACTGACTTATTTTGGAATTTTTCATGTCAGCACATATTTTTGTACTTTCAGGGCCGTTTCGGGGCCCTAAACAATGTTTTTTTGGATTGCCATAGTCAAACTATAGAGGGGGTCAAAGTTTGATGGCATAATGTGTAGTTCTCGAAAAGACCTTTCCAACGAGCTATCACACGCCTAAAACAAAGGTCGTATGCAAAAGTTACGACCCTGGGAAGTTGAGGTACCAACTTACCTAGCGGGGCTCACATAACTTTTGGTGTTTCACCTCTTAAGGTTAGGTTTTTGGATGTCTAGGGTTTTGACATTCATGAGTAATGTTAAAAAGGCCTTTAAATTCTCATTGTAATCATTTTTCTCATACAAATGTGCATAGCATTCACATCTCTTCTCAGAGATAGCTACCACCATTCGAGTAAGTTGTTTTTAGTTTTGTAGTTTTACAGTTTCAACCTATTTCATTTATTCAATAGAAGTTATTGTTCACTGGATATTGGTTGTTGTTCTCCGTATCTTTGTGTTATTGTATTCAGTCTTTTAGTGAATTCTTTCATCTCATAAATCCAGATCACTTATCTTACAACTTGCATGATGTATGGTCTTGTTGTTGTTGCGTATAATAGGCTACCAATTATTGATGTATACATGGTTTAGTCTACTTCTAGTGATTCATCATCTTTGCTTAGTTTGCATCAGGTAATCATAGGAGTGATTATATGTTTACAATCTTTCATTTGAAATTTCTTCAACATTTCTTTAATGTTTTTGGTCTTAGATATGAATATGCCTCTGTATGATTGTGAAACTTGTAATCCTAGGAAGAATGTCAGTTCACCAAGTGTTGACATCTCAAATTCTTTTTGCATTTCTGTAGCAAATTGCTTGCTTAGAGGATTTATATTACTTCCAAAGATGATATCATCCACATATACTACAACAATTATCATATATTGATTTTCAATTTTAATGTAAATATTGTTGTCAATAACTCCTCTTTTGTATACTTGTTGTTGTAGATGATTATCAAGTCTTGAAAACCATGCTCTAGGAGTTTGTTTGAGACCATACAATGCTTTCTTTAATTTGCAGATATTTTCTGATAATATAAATCCTTCAGGTTGTTCTATATAAACTTATTCCTTTAGATTTCCATTTAAGAATGTTGATTTGACATCCATTTGATATACTTTGAAGTTTTTAAAATATGCCAATACCAAGAACATTATGATAACTTCTAATATGGCTAATGGGGCAAATGTTTCCTCAAAGTCAATCCTTTCTACTTGTGCATATCCTTTGCACACTAATATTTCTTTATTCCTTATAATTTAACCATCTTCATTAACTTTATCTTTAAAAATCCACTTGGTCCCTACCACATTTTTGTCTTTTGGTCTTGGGACAAGTTTCCAGGTTTGATTCTTCTCTATTTGATCAAACTCTTCATTTATGGGTTTAATCGGATCTTCATCTTTGCTGGCCTCTCGAAATGTTTTGGGTTCTATGTGGGAGAGTATTACTTGTTCTGATTCATATGTTAGCCTTCTTCTTGTTTCAACTCCAACACTTTTGTTGCCTATGATTCAACTTTCATAGAGATATCTTTGTAATATTCTTGATGGTGCTTTTGACTCTTGTCTTGGTGATGCTTCCTCTTCATTTTCTTCTTATATTTCTTTAGTTTATTATTCATCATCATCATCTCTTCTTCTTTCATCAACTTGCGAATTGTCTTGAGATTTGATTCTTCTTGATGTTAGACCATCCACCTTTATATTTGTAGTTTCCATAATTTTGTGTAGCCTCAGATTATAGCATATGTAGGCCTTTTTATTGGATGAGTAACCAAGAAATATGTGTTCATCTGATTTCGAATCAAATTTTCCTAGATTATCATCATCTCTTTTTATATAACATTTGCTCCCAAAGACTCTAAAATGTTTTATTGATGTTGGTATGCCAAACCACAACTCATATTGTGTCTTGTCATGGTTAACTCTAAGTTGTGCTCTATTAACTATATATACTACTTCTCTCCAATAGATATTTGAGAGTTTAGATTCATTTAATATAGTTTTGGCTACTTCTTTGACAAATCTATTTTTCCTTTAAACAACTCCATTTTGTTGAGGAGTTCTTGGAGCTGAAAAATGTCTTTTATTTCCACGAGTTTAAAAAAACTCATTGAACTCATCTGAGATAAATTCCCCTCCATTGTCCCATCTTAGGCACTTGATTTTGAGATCAATCTCATTTTCAACATGTGCTTTGAAGGCTTTGAATTTTTTGAATGCTTCTGATTTCTCTTTAAGAAAAGATACCCAAGTCATCCTTGTATAGTCATCAATGAATACAATGAATTAATGTTCACCTTGCATGCTTTTAGTTATTTTTGGTCCATAGAGGTCAATGTGAACAAGTTCTAATGGTTTTCATGTAGAGTGTTCTTTTGTCTTGAATCTTACTCTTGTCTGCTTTCTATGTTGGCAGTGCCTACAAACATGGTTTGAAGGTTTAATAATCTTTGGCATATCTCTCACAACTTCCTTTTTATTGAATTTTATGAAAATTTCAAAACCTATATGTCCCATTCTTCTATGCCATAGCCAACTTTCGTCTATTTGGCCCATGCAACATTTTTCTTCTTTTTCAATGTTTAAGATATAAACATTGCTTGGTGTCCTTGGTGCAACAACCACCAATTTTCCTGAGTCTTCTTTTCTAATTTCACATTTTTTAGAGTTAAATATAAATATGTGTCCTTGATCACATGTTTGGCTCACAATGAGGAGATTGGGTGATCCAAAAATGATATTTTAAAGACCTGGTTGAGTTTTAAGCACGTGTTAAATTACCATTCAAAAACTGAGTTTTAAGTATGTGTTAAATTACCATTAAAAAACTTAATTGAGGAAGGAGATTTTAATGAAAAAACGTTGCAGCCATTATAAAGAATATAGAACAGAAAATAGACATAAGGAACAACAAACCATAACACCAAGCTTGATAACGAAGTTCAATAAGGTTGCCTACTTCTCCGGGCTTGTCTCAATGGGGGAGGTTTTCTTATTAATTTATTCAAATGCTCAAAATGTACATAAAAAATGCATCAAATAGATTTCATACTGGTCTTACCGTGTTCTACTAACCTCATAAATCCAATGCAACCGACGACATTGAAAAATGCTAACTCTAGCTCCCACAAATGGCCTCCAAAGTTCCTTTAACTTGCTGGTTTTTCCTGTATAATCCACACTATTCTACACTATATAGCATAAGTAGACCTGGTGTGATTTTTGGATTAAAAAGGATGAGGTGGGGAGGTCGAATCCCAACCTCCCACCTTTTTGGCATAGAATCGGGCCAAATCTCCATAGTATATGGCATATATGGTTTAAATAAACCATATGCCAAATTTTTCGACCCACTTAATTGATATGTGGCGCGTTATAACAAAATTTTGTGGCTTATACTATGGTTTAACACCCACATGGCTAATAGGTGTTTGCGCCCCCATCGTATGAGTCACAGTCCAAAGTCTTGTTTTATGGGTTACAAACCATATATGGTGAGTGGATTCGACCCAACTTTTATGCACATAGTACTCGTAGCATGGCTTTTTTTGTACTGTCGAAGGTAGTATTTAGCAATGAGTTAGCATTGACTTTCATATTAGTTTTGTGTTGACTTGAAAATTTTATATCAATTTAAATGTTCAACATAACAATTAAAAAAAAATATTTTAAAAAAAAACAAAAATAGTATTTTTTTAACTTTTCATTGGTCAATAACTTGATAGTGTTATTGCAGCCTTCACATATTTCAAAACCTTAAATTAATGAGAAAAGACAAGACCACAAAAAAACTAATATAATGTAATGCAATATAATGTAATCTTGTATTATAATATATGTTAAGATCTAATATTGTATTGTTTTTTCAAATGAGGTAAAAAATTTAAATTTTAAATGTCAACTTTTTTACACTTTTTAAAATTTCAATAATTTTACATTTCTTAATATTTTTTTAATTTCAATAATTTTACATTTATTAATATTTTTTTAATCTTTCAATTTCAATAATTTTACATTTTTTAACATTTTTTAATCTTTTAGTATAATTTTATAGAAATTTGTATATAGTAATTTTTAAACTTTTAAGTCATATTTTAAAATATAAGAAACATTGAGATGTTTTTACTTTTTTTAATTATTATAAAGATCATGGAAAGTACAGATTTGCATTCTTTTTGAATGACTAAGGAAATGTCTGAATATTATTTATATAAGCCGTGTAGACACTAACAAGTAAAGTTTTCGAAAGCAGTACATGCAACGTGCTGCCCTTGTTTAAATGACACATTTATATCGTTATATATATAAAAAAACCCACTTTATTATTTTGTGGCACATTATATTATATGACATAATATGTCATATTTTACAATAAAAAGTGGCTTCCCCTTTTAATATGTGGTCTAACTACCACATAAGCACAATATATGTTTAGCCATAATATATGGCATATAATATGATATGCCTAAAGTGTGGAATTTGTGCCTTTTAAAATGGGGATATAACCATAATATCTCAATTTTATAAAATTATTTTGCCACACGATTTTAATGAGTAATATGCAACCACATCACCTGCCACATGTCATGCTGCCACTATCATGTGTCTTTCCTACATAATTTCACATGTTCAACTCTGTCATTGCTATGTCACCCTTTGACTAGTTTGATTTTTTTGCTATTTATGCAGAACTTCATAATGCGATAACTTTTGCATACGATGACGGATTTACGATTCGTTTGCGTTGCTAGAAATCTTGCGACGAGCACTTCGCGATTGTGTCATTTTCTTGAGAATTTGAGCACTTTGATTTTTGAGCATTTCAGGATCCATTTTGGATCATTCCTCCCCACTAAGACATTTTGGTCCTCCAAAAGGATATTAACCAGTCATCAAGTGCAGTATAGGCCACCCCACTTGTCCTTTGTCTTTAAACTCTATCCCGTGCACCTGTCACATCATTATCAATTGCAAAACAACCATGGCAACTAAAAGCATATTGTTAGCCACTTGAACTCGTTCACATCTCACTGAAGCCACTACCATCCATGTTGAAAACATTAACAACGATAACATCAGAAATATGACTACAAATGAGATAATATGTTTGATGTGCTTGCACAACATTAACTTATCTTGAAGCAAAGTATTATTGAGTTTCCATTCTACAACCATCTCATGTTCATGCTTAATATCAATTGTTTTACTTGGCACAATTATAGGTGTGTTGCTTGCATAAGCCACCTTCCTTAATTGTTCCATTGTTTGTAGAGATTGATTTGTTTTTATGTGATGAGCATGTACAACATATTCATTGCCTTCTTTATTTAAGTGATATTGATTATGTTCCCTATAGAAGATTGCTTTGCGATCATACAAATAAGGACTGTCTAAGACCATTCCACAATCATTAAGTGGCACCACATCACACGTTACCTCATCCACAAACTTTGATGAAATTGCAAACTTTAAAGTGCATTGCTTTGTTATGTGCAATTTATGATTGTTGCTTATCCATTTAAGTGAGTAAGGTTTATGATGCATCTTAGTGTTTAATCCCAATTGTTTAACAACTTCCTCTGAAATCAAGTTAGATTGAGATCCACTATCTATCAATCTTGGTATGTTTCATTATCACCCTTATGTGAAACAATTTGCATCTAGAATCATATCCATCACCAATTTTACCTGTCAAACCAACTGTTGTGATCTTAGTCTCATCACCTGAATCATATCCCAAGTATGTTGGTCGTGTTGTTGCTGCAACTGTTTGCCTTCCTTTCCTCTCTTTGAACCACTTTGGTCTCTTCTATTTCTAGCAATGGTCATCATCATGCCCTTCTTTCTTGCAATGCTTGCAAGAGAGCTTCTCTTCCCTTCTTGTCGCTAAATTTGCTTTCTTTCCAATCCCCTTTCTTTTGTCCTCTTTCCTTGAAGATGATTCCCCTGATACACCAACTCATGTTTTTCCTACTTCAATTTATGTTGCTTGAACATAAACCTCATCAAGATTAGTAGGTCCAAACATAAATATAGTGTTACGAATATGTGTAGGTAAACCTCCTATATACTTCATAAGAGTTTCTTGGGTATGTAATGGAATATTTAACAATAATGTCATCTTATGAAATTCCTCTTTGTATTCTTGCATTGTTTGTCCCTTTTTTAGTTTAAGACTTTGCCATTCAATTAAAGTCTTCTCTTTATAACCTAAAGGATAAAATTGTTTTCTAAGTGCAAATGAAAAATCTTGCCATGATGGAAATACATTACCAACTTGTTGTGTGCCATTTTGCAACTTACTTTGCCACCAGATGAGTGATGTGCCTGCAAGACGAAGAGATGCCAACTTGATTTGAGTTGCCTCATCCTTGATTTGTTGCACACTACAATAAACTTCCATCTGTCAGACCCAGTTATCAAGCCTCTCAACATTGACTTCACCATCATACATGGGTAATTCAAACTTCACATCAAGCTTAAGTAAAGGCATATCATGTTTATGTTTATGAGAATGTTTCTTGTGGTGGATTTTGAACTTGTACTTGAAGAAGAAGAAGTTGATGGAGAAGAAGTTGGTTTAGGAAGATCCTCTCCTTCTTCACTTTTGTCTTGTTTGGAATATTCCCGTTGGAAGTGCCTCTTCCGTTCCAAGTAATCCTCATATAATACCTTTACCATCTCAGACATGGCGAATAAAGTCTTTTGCAACTCGATCTCATTCTAAGACATGTCTTCTTCCGATGCCATCTCCTCACTTTGAGAAGTCCTCTTTCTCGATCCAATCTCTGGATCCCCTTATACAAGTTTGCCTTCACCACGATTCATCTTTTCCCTGGTAATCATGCAAATTCAAAAAAACCAACCGTCAACCTGCTTTGACACCACTTGATCCGAAAATGATCTTTTAAAGACTTGGTTGAATTTTAAGCATGTGTTAAATTACCATTCAAAAATTTAAATGAGGGAGGAGATTTTAATGAAAAAATGTTGCAGCCATTATAAAGAATACAGAACAGAAAATAGACATAAGGAACAACAAATCATAACACCAAGCTTGATAACAGAGTTCGACAATGTTGCCTACTTTTCCGGGCCTTTGTCTCAATGAGAGAGGCTTTCTTATTAATTCCTTCAAATGCTCAAAATGTACATAAAAAATGTATTAAATGGATTTCATAAATCCAATACCACTGACGGCACTGAAAAATACAACTCTAACTCCCACAAATAGCCTCCAAAATTCCTTTAGCTCATTGGTTTTTCATGCATAATTCACACCGTTCTGCACTATGTAACATAAGTTGATATGTAGCAACATTGATAAAAATGTTGGATTAAAAAGAATAAGGTGGGGAGGTCAAATCCCAGCCTCCCACCTTTTTGGAATAGAATCGGGCCAAATCTCCATAGTATATGGCACATATGGTTTAAATAAACCATATGCCAATTTTTTCGATCCACTTAACTAATATGTGGCGCATTATAACAAAATTTTGTGGCTTATAATATGGTTTAACACCCACATGGCTAATAGGTGTTTGCGCCCCCATCGTATGAGTCAGAGTCCAACGCCTTCTTTTATGGGTTACCAACCATATAATATATGGTGAATGGATTCGACCCAACTTTTATGCACATAGTACTAGTGGCATGGCTTTTTTTTTAAATGGCACATTTATATGGTTACATAAAAAAACCCACTTTATGATTTTGTGGCACATTATATTATATGACATAATATATGTCATATTTTACAATAAAAAGCGGCTTCCCCCTTTTAATATGGTTTAACTACCACATAAACACAATATATGTTTAGCCATAATATATGTCATATAATATGATACACCTAAAGTATGGAATTTGTGCCTTTTAAAATGGGGATATAACCATACTATCTCAACTTTATAAAATTATTTTGCCACATGATTTTAACGAGTAATATGCAACCACAGGTCATGCTTTCCCTACCACGTGTCTTGCGTACAAAATTTCAAATGTCTAACTCTGCCATTGCCATGTCACTCTTTGACTAGTTTAACTTTTTTATTATTTATGTAGAACTTCATAATGCGATAACTTTTCAATATGATATCGGATTTACGATCCATTTGCGTTGCCAGAAATCTTGTGACTAGCACTTCGCGATCATGTCATTTTCTTGATCATTTGAGAACTTCGATTTTGAGCATTTTAAGATCCATTTTGGATCACTAGGCTTCAAATTTTCAACTAATAACACATTTTCTCTAGTCATATGTTTTGAACATCCATTGTCAGCATACCATTGACTCATTTTATCTTTAACATATAAGGCTATCTTACACTCTATTTCCTTTTCTTCCATTTGATTTTCTTTCCATGTCTTCTTATGCTTTTCTTCTTGAGTTTTGGAAGTTTTTATGGGATGCTTTGGTAGTCTACAGTCACTACCTTTGTGACAATAATTTTTTCACTTGTGGCATTCGACATTGTAATTTTGCAGTGGAGAGAATGAATTATAGTTTATGTTCTCTTGAGTATTATTATTTTTGTTGTTCTTATAATCATATCTTTGAACATTTTTATGATTGTATTTTCCATAAGCTCTACAATATAATGCTTTATGCCCAAAATTATTGCAAGAGAAATAATAGCCAAGAAAGAGAACATAGTTACCAGCTTCACGTGAACTCTACAAAGTTCTCATTTTTTTGGGGGTCACATTTTTTACCCCGTTTTTAAAAATGGTGCTACTAATAACACCCCCTCCATTTTTAGGTGGTTTTTTGATATTTTAGATTTTCTGATCCATAATGTATCCACTTTATATTTTTAAATGTTTGTTTTTTTATTCATTTTCATTTTTTTTCAATGGTGTTTTTAGTCATTTTTCCATGTTTCTTTCAATCTTAAATATTTTTTACCATTTATTTTTTTGAAAATAAGAATTTTCGTCTCTTTAATTAATTTATGGTTTCATACTTTTTTAAATATAGTGGAAAATATCATTTTTAACACATGTTTTACCTTGACTTCAATACATAAAAAATCATTGTAGTTAAATAACACTATTTTCAAATATTTAGCTAAAAAGTATAATTCAATTTTTTTTATAAATTAAAAACTAAAAAAACTAAGAAAAAAAAAAAGAATTGAAAAATAATAATAATAATAATTTTTTTTATATATAATTAAAAAAAATTAAT
>ML831515.1:0-30246 GCA_009831015.1 Picea engelmannii | reverse complement strand
TTAATTTTTATTTTATTTTATTATAAATTTTTAGTTTATAGAGTTCATGGCATTATGTGTTATATTGTGCTTGGGGTGATAAACTAAGATTTAAAAAGGAAGCATTTGAGGGTTGATTTTATGATGTTGTTTACAGTAATGATGATTTCTTTTACCACTTTAAAAAAAGTGTCATTTTAATACCTCAATTTTAAAGTGGGTGCTACCAGTAGCAGTACTTTTCAATTTGATGTTTGATTTTAAGGTTTTTTTGAGCTACTGTATGAGTTTTGAAGGCCATGCTTGAAAAATGTTGTAATTTTGACCCCCTCTGAAAAAAATGTGCTACCTATAACACCACTTTTCGATTTGGGGGTTGACTTTCATGTTTTTTTTCGCAAAAATATGGATTTTTGGGCTAGAGTTCTCGTTTTGAGGTCACAATGCTCGTTAAGTTGGTAACTTTGTTAGAAATGTTGATACCTTTTTGAGGGAGTTCTTCTAGTTGTATTCCTTCTATATTCATTTTCTTTTGAAGGGAGAGCATATTTATGTTGATTAGAATATGTCTTTATTTTGCTTTCTTCCTTTTTGAAAGAGCTTTGAAGGGTGACTACATAACTTTTTGGATTTTTATCAGTTTGTTGAGACATAGAGTTAGAACCTTTGTTAGACTTATTTTGCTCATAACCCAATCCTAACTTATTGCTTGATGATCTTTGACTGTTAAGAATATCATCCAAGATTCTTGAACTGTTTTCAAATCTTGATTGGTTGTTTCATTTCTTAAGTTTTCTTTTTAGAAAAACAATTTTAGCCTCTAGCTTTTCACAGTCTAGTTATTTTTCATTGAGTTGTTTATTTATGACCTCTTCAATTCTTTTGGCTTCATGGAGTTGAGTCTTTAAGTCAATAATGACTTGTTCTGATTCCTTGATGGTCATTGAAACTTCATTTTCTCTTGATTTTTGTTTTCCTTCTTATTTTGATAGTTGTTCTCTTAATGCTTTGTTCTTCTTTTTATATTTTCTCAGTTATTCAATAGCACTAATAAGTTCTCCTTCAAGTTCTATTTCTCCTTCAACTTCATAGTTTTCTTCATTATCATCAACAACTTTATTTTGAGATTCTATGCCCATAAATAAAAATTTTGTCTCGTCATTTTCACTCATCTCAGATGAACTATTGTCTTCTTTGGAGTATAAGTTTTTTCTTTTTCTTGTAGTATTTCTTCTTGTTTCCAGTTTTTCTCTTCTTAAGTTCTTTATGGTTATAAGTATCTTCATCATCACTATCCACCTACTTGGGATAGGGACATTTGGAGGAAAAAAACCCAACTTTTCCACAGTTAAAGCACTTGAAGGGTAACTTCCCTTTATATTTCCCAGACCCTTTCTGGAGTTTTCTTATAAAATTGGCTTCTTCTTCATCTGATATATCTAAGTGATTTTCATTTGGCATATGCTCATGGTTATTTGTTTCTTTTGATGCTTTGAAGGTTGTTTCCTTTTTTGATGACTTTTCTTTTCCAGTCCTCATTTCATAGGCTATAAGAATCCCATGAAGCTCATCCATTGTAAGTTTGTCATGGTCTTCTCGATCTTCCAAGGTAGATACCTTGGTATAATATCTCATTGGTAATGATCTCAACACCTTTTGGACAATAATTTTGTCTTTTAACTCTTCTCCTAGTGCTTTGATTGAATTGACTACTTCATTCACTCTTTGAAAATATTCTACAATGTTTTCTTCCTCTTTCATCTTCAAACTCTCAAACTGTCCTCTGTATGTTTGTATTTTTTCTTACTTAACTTTTCCATCTCCGTCATAGATGATTTTAAGTTTGTTCCAAATTTCTTTTGTTGATTTACAATGCATCACTTTTACAAATATGGGGTTCGCTAATCCACCCAGAATTGCATTAACAACCCTTGAATTATCATTGCAAATTTTCTTTCCAGCAACATCTGAAGGAGTAGTAGTTGGTGCAGTGTAACCATTTACCATATATATCCAAACATCACATCCAAGATCCATCGGATAACTTTTCATCCTTATACTCCAAAATGCATAATCATTTCCTTTGAACAATGGTGCTTTGTTGGAGGACATTACTTCTTGTTGATCCATTGGATTTCTCAGAATTTGCCTTCAAGTGGTCAGACTGTGGTGAAGTAACTTGCTTTAATACCAATTGTTGGAATGTTGATCAATACTGAGAGGGGGGTGAATCAATATTGTTTTTTTTTCTCAAATTTAATTAAATTTTTATTAATTTATGAACCAAAACAATTTATAAAAAAAAAAGTACAAAACTCTGAATTTTAAATGTAACAATCATAAAAGATTATATTTCATTTACAAGTTAGAATTTGTAAGAGACACCAATCTCTCTTCTTTTGAGCACCAACTCAAGGAGACACCAATCCCCTATTTTCCAAGAACCAACTTGAGGAAGCACCAACTCCTTGTAGATCAGGCTCCAACTTGTAGAGGACTCTGATCCTCTTGTTTCCAAGCACCAACTTGAGGAAGCTGCAACTCCTTGTTTCGTGCTTCAACCTGTAGAGGACTCCAATCCTCCCTTGCTCATCCCTCCCACCCTCACTTCATGTGAATGTTTCAAGATCTTCCTTGGACTCTGTCTGTGTTTTGATCTTCTGAATTAGACCACAAAACACTCTCCTTTCACCATACCTTTCAGTTTATATAGTCTTCCAACATGTATGAAATTGAACCATTGTGTACTTTTGTTGAACCATTGCACATTTTCATTTATTTAACAATAATGTTGATATTTTTTTTATTGAAATTTTGGTTTAACTTAAAAGACCTCAAATACCTTGGAAGTTGTTCAACATTTATCCCTTCACTTGCTAAAGACCTTATAGTTGCAATGAAATGCTTGGGTGCTTTGATCGGGGAGGTTCTATCTTTCAACCTTTTTTTGGTTGTGGAGCCTCATTATCTTCCTGATTTAGAGGTCTTTGTTTTCAGCCGTGTTTATACCCCAAGAAAAATTTACATACCCCAAGAAAAATTTACACCCCGAAAGAATGTACACTCCTCCACGTGGGGGGGTGGAGAGGGGGGTTATCCCCTCTGCGGGGTCTGGGGGAAAGCAGGCTCCTAACGGGGGTTTGAGGGGCAATGTTCCCCAAAGGAAAAATTGCCTTGTAAATGTATATTGTAATTTCATGGTAAATCCAGATCGTTCATTATAAGGTTGCAGATCTGGCGGTAGAAGTTATGTTAGGGTTTTTTTCCCTAGAAGGAAACCCTCTTTTATGAGGGAAATGTATTGTGACTATGGATCATGGCGAATATTGTATTCTAAGTGAGGAGACAGTGAGAGAAAGAAGAGGAAGCTACAATGGGTGTGTTGTAGGTTGTATCCTTTTATTTGTTGGATAATAATAAAGGAAGGACCTAACCATTTCTTTGGTTGACGTAGCCCACACTCGGTGAACAACTTATATCTGTGTCTCTATTGTATTGTGTATCTTCTGTGTATTTTATTTCTACATTTGTTTTATTTTCTTGCTCTGTGATCCTGTTTTTCTAACAACTGGTATCAGAGCAAATGGTAACTCGCAATAAAAGAGGGTTCCTGGTTCGAGTGGGAGCAATGGTGGAAGATAGAAAGTTTAGGGTCGAGAAATTTAACGGCCAAAACTACCAGTTATGGAAGATGCAGATGGGAGATTATTTATATCGGAAGGATCTATTCCTACCATTGGGTGGAATAGCAAAGAAGTCGACGACCATGAAGGACGTAGAATGAGAGGTTCTTGACAGAAAAGCACTAGGAATGATACGATTGAGCCTGGAAGCATCGATGGATTTCAATATTTCAAAAGAAAATACAAAAAAGGAGCTAATGGATGCATTGGCTAAACTATGTGAAAAACTCTCAGCGTCCAATAAGGTATTTCTAATGAAGAGATTATTTAATATGAAGATGTCAGAAGGTGGGTCTGTTGCAGATCATTTAAATGAATTTAATACGGTTACTAATTAACTAAGTTCTGTAAAAGTGGACTTTGATGATGAGGTTAGGGCTCTTATAATATTGTGCTCATTGCCAGAAAGCTGGAACGGTACCTGAGCTGGTCCCCATACATCTGCATGCACAAGCTCTAACCTTTCACTCTTCTTTTCTTTTTCAACTCTAAGAAATCTAACTCTCTTCTGTTTTCCATAAACACAATGCTCACAGAAGTCCAAATCAATTTGTTTAAGATCTGGCAACAAATTTCTTTTATGAAGTATCTGCATCCTCTTCTCACTCATGTGTCCAAGCCTATGATGCCACAGTGCTATATCCACTCCTGTAGAAGCTAAAGATATAGAAGAGTCAGTATTACCAGTACATAAATACAATGTACCTACTTTCTCTCCTTTCGTTATCACCAATGATCCTTTGATGACTTTCCACGTCTTATTTGTAAATATGGATATACAACCTTCACTTTCCAACTGCTTTGTTGAAATTAGATTTTTCCTTAAATCTGGAACCTGTCTTACCTCTTTCAACAACCATTGGTTTCCATTGCGTTGCTTTATTTTTACCTTTCCCATTCCAACAATTTTGCATGGTGCATCGTCACCCAAATGAACATGTCCAAAATCACCTTGAACATAATCTAGAAAATGTTTCCTATGGGGTGTGGCATGAAATGAAGCCCCTAAATCTACTACCCAAGACTCAGAAATATTATCTACAGAAAGAATCAAAGAATCTTGTAACACATCACCTATTACATTTGCTTCCTGATTTCTCTCATGTTGTCCATCTCTTTGTTTCTTTGGAGCTCTGCAGTCTTTCTTCAGATGTCCTTTCTTCCCACAATTTCAACACTCTATCTTTCCAAGTCTAGATTTGGATCTTCCCTTCCTAGAATTCCCACGGTTCCTGAAACCCTTTCCTCTATCCTTTTGTCTTCCCCTGTTCTCCATGTTCAACGCATTTCCTGATGTCTCACCTGTGCTTTTCCGTCGCATTTCCTCACTAAGGATAACACCAACAACATCATCAAATTTTAAAGTATTTGAACCAGAGATAGAGTTACTTACAACCATGACCAATCCATTCCAACTTTCTGGCAATGAGTTCAATATTAGAAGAGCCCTGACCTCATCATCAAAGTCCACTTTTACAGAACTTAGTTAATTAGTAACCGTATTAAAATCATTTAAATGGTCTGCAACATACCTACGTTCTGACATATTCATATTAAATAATCACTTCATTAGAAATACCTTATTGGACACCGAGGTCTTTTCATACAACTTGGCCAATGCGTCCATCAAACCCTTCGTTGTCTTTTCTTTGGAAATATTGAAAGCCACCGACGCTGCCAAGCTCAGCCGTATCATTCCTAGATCCTTTCTGTTAAAAATCTCCCATTCTTCATCCTTCGTAGCCACTAGCTTCTTTGCTATTCCGCCCAATGGTAGGAATAGATCCTTCTGATATAAATAGTCTTCCATCTGCATCTTCCATAACTGGTAGTTTTGGCCGTTAAATTTCTCGACCCTAAAATTTTCATCTTCCAACATTGCTCCCACTCGAACCCGGAACCCTCTTTTCCTACGAGTTACCTTTCACTCTGATACCAGTTGTTAGAAAAATAGGACCGTGGAGCAATAAAATAAAACAAATGCGAAAACAAAACACAGAAGATACACAATACAATAGAGACACAGATTTACGTGATTATCCAGCATATGAAGGGATACAACCTACAAAAAACCCGTTGTAACTTCCTCTTCTTTCTCTCACAGTTAACTATCTCGGAATACAATATTTGCCATCAATCATAGCCGCAATACATTTCCCTCATAAAAGAGGGTTTCCTTCTAGGGAAAAAAACCCTAACATAATCTCTACCATTAGATCTGCGACCTTATAATGAACGGTCCAGATTTACAATGAAATTACAATATACATTTACAAGGCAATTTTTCCTTCCGAGGTTCAGGGGCGAAGCCCCCGAAGGAAAAATTGCCTTGTAAATGTATATTGTGATTTCATTGTAAATCTGGACCGTTCATTATAAGGTCGCAGATCTAACGGTAGAGATTATGTAAGGGTTTTTTGCCCTAGAAGGCAACCCTCTTTTATGAGGGAAATGTATTGCGGCTATGATTGATGGAAAATATTGTATTATGATATAGGAGACTGAGAGAGAAAGAAGACGAAGTTACAACGGGTTTGCCGTAGGTTGTATCCCTTCATATGCTGGATAATAATAAAGGAAGGACTTGGCAATTTCTCTGGTGGATGTAGCCCACACTGGGTGAACCACGTAAATATGTGTCTCTATTGTATTGTGTATCTTCTGTGTTTTGTTTCCGCATATGTTTTATTTTATTGCTCCACGGTCCTATTTTTCTAACAATATAGTCTTCCAACATGTATGAAATTGAACCATTGTGTACTTTTGTTGAACCATTGCACATTTTCATTTATTTAACAATAATGTTGATATTTTGTTATTGAAATTTTGGTTTAACTTAAAAGACCTCAAATACCTTGGAAGTTGTTCAACATTTATCCCTTCACTTGCTAAAAACCTTATAGTTGCAATGGAATGCTTGGGTGCTTCGATCAGGGAGGTTCTATCTTTCAACCTTTTGTAGGTTGTGGAGCCTCATTATCTTCCTGATTTAGAGGTCTTTGTTTTCAGCCGTGTTTATACCCCAAGAAAACTTTACACCCCAGAAGAATGTACACTCCTCCATGTGGGGGAGTGGAGAGGGGCGTTACCCCCTCTGCGGGGTCCGGGGGAAAGCAAGCCCCAGATGGGGGTTTGGGGGGCAGCGTTCCCCGAAGAAAAAATTGCCTTGTAAATGTATATTGTAATTTCATTGTAAATCTGGATCGTTCATTATAAGGTCGCAGATCTGGCGGTAGAAGTTATGTTAGGGTTCTTTTCCCTAGAAGGAAACCCTCTTTTATGAGGGAAATGTATTGCGACTATGGATCATGGCGAATATTGTATTCTAAGTGAGGAGACAGTGAGAGAAAGAAGAGGAAGTTACAATGGGTGTGTTGTAGGTTGTATCCCTTCATTTGTTGGATAATAATAAAGGAAGGACCTGACCATTTCTCTGGTTGACGTAGCCCACACTGGGTGAACAACGTATATCTGTGTCTCTATTGTATTGTGTATCTTATGTGTATTTTATTTCTGCATTTGTTTTATTTTATTGCTCCGTGATCCTGTTTTTCTAACAACTGGTATCAGAGAAAATGGTAACTCGCAATAAAAGAGGGTTCCTGGTTCGAGTGGGAGAAATGGCGGAAGATAGAAAGTTTAGGGTCGAGAAATTTAACGGCCAAAACTACTAGTTATGGAAGATGCAGATGGAAGATTATTTATATTGGAAGGATCTATTCCTACCATTGGGTGGAATAACAAAGAAGCCAACGACCATGAAGGATGCAGAATGGGAGGTTCTTGACAGAAAGGCACTAGGAATGATACGACTGAGCCTGGAAGCATCGATGGCTTTCAATATTTCAAAAGAAAATACAAAAAAGGAGCCGATGGATGCATTGGCTAAACTATGTGAAAAACCCTCAGCGTCCAATAAGGTATTTCTAATGAAGAGATTATTTAATATGAAGATGTCAGAAGGTGGCTCTGTTGTAGATCATTTAAATGAATTTAATATAGTTACTAATCAACTAAGTTCTATAAAAGTGGACTTTGATGATGAGGTTATGGCTCTTTTAATATTGTGCTCATTGCCAGAAAGCTGGAACGGTTTGGTATTGGCTATAAGTAACTCCATCTCTGGTTCAAACACTTTAAAATTTGATGATGTTGTTGGTGTTATCCTTAGTGAGGAAATGCGAAGGAAAAACATAGGTGAGACATCAGGTAATGCATTAAATATGGAGAACAGGGGAAGACAAAAGGATAGAGGAAAGGGCTCATGGAACCGTGGGAATTGTGGGAAGAAAGGACATCTGAAGAAAGACTACAGAGCTCTAAAGAAACAAAGAGATGGACAACAGGAGAAAAATCAGGAAGCAAATGTAACAGGTGATGTGTTACAAGATGCTTTGATTCTTTCTGTAGATAATATTTCTGAGTCCCGGGTAGTAGATGCAGGGGCTTCATTTCATGCCACACCCCATAGGAAACATTTTATAGATTATGTTTAAGGTGATTTTGGACATGTTCATTTGGGTGATTATGCACCATGCAAAATTGTTGCAATGGGAAAGGTAAAAATAAATAAAAGCAATGGAAACCAATGGTTGTTGAAAGAGGTAAGACATGTTCCATATCTAAGGAAAAATCTAATTTCAACAAGTTAGTTGGCAAGTGAAGGTTGTATATTCATATTTACAAATAAGATGTGGAAGGTCACCAAAGGATCATTGGTGATAGCAAAAGGAGAGAAGGTATGTACATTGTATTTATGTACTAGTAATACTGACTCTTCTATTTCTATAGCTTCTACAAGAGTGGATACAACATTGTGGCATCATAGGCTTGGACACATGAGTGAGAAGGGGATGCAGATACTTCACAAAAGAAATTTGTTTCCAGATCATAAACAAATTGATTTCGATTTCTGTGAGCATTGTGTTTATGGAAAATAGAAGAGAGTCAGATTTCTCAGAGTCAGAAAATAAAAGAAGAGTGAAAGATTAGAGATTGTGCATACAGATATATGGGGACCAGCTCAGGTATCATCTCTTGGTGGCTCTCATTATTATGTTACTTTTATTGATGATGCAACTAGAAAAACTTGGGTTTATTGCATTCGATAAAAATCTGATGTTTTTTATACTTTTAAGAAATGGAAAGCTTTGGTTGAGAACGAGACAGGAAAAAGGTTGAAGTATCTTAGATCAGACAATGGAGGTGAATATTGCAGCAAGAAGTTTGATGATTATTGTTCATACCATGGGATTCATAGAGAGAAGATAGTTCCAGGAACACCACAGGAAAATGGTGTGTCGGAAAGGATGAACATGACAATCATGGAGCATGCAAGGAGTATGTGATTGCATACTAGTTTGCCCTTACAGTTATGGGCAGATGTTGTAGATATTGTTGTTTACTTAATAAATAGAGGACCTTCAAGCTCTTTGGATGGTAGAATTCCAGAGGAGGCATGGATAGGTAAAAAGGTAAACTATTATTTTTTGAAGACTTTCATTTGTGAATCATTTGTCCATATTAATAAAGAAAATAGAACAAAGTTAGAGGGAAAATCCAAGAAGTGTACTTTTATTGGATATAGTATTAATGATTTTGGTTATCGCTTATAGGATTACGAAAATAACAAAATCATTAAGTGTAGAGATGTCATATTCAATGAGAAGGTCATGTACACAGATCAGTTGCAGGGAAAGAAATAGGAAAAAGAAAAACCAGAATACACAGTGCTTGATGAGATCACTGAAAAAGAAATTCCAAAGGTTCCAGAAAATCAAAATGTGCAACGACATGATCAAAAAGTACCTCAAACTCCCGCAAGTGTTGTTAGAAGATTTACCAAGTTAGGTAGACCCCCTGAATGATACTCTCCTTCATTGTATTATTTACTGTTGACTGATTCTGGTGGACCAAAATGTTATGAAGAGGCAATGCAGGTAGACACCAAAAATAAGTGGGAGCAAGGCATGAAAGAGGAAATAGATTCCTTGGTAAATAACCAAACTTGGGACTTGGTTCATTTGCCTATAGGAAAAAGAGCATTGCAGAATAAATGGGTTTACAAGTTGAAGGAAGAAGATGGAGGAAAAAAGCAGTACAAGGCTAGACTTGTTGTAAAGGTGTTTGCACAAAAGAAAGGTATAGATTTTGATGAAATATTTTCTCTTTTTGTTAAAATGGATTCAATTAGGACTATTTTAATTCTTGTGGCAGCAAAAGATTTGCATCTTGAACATTTATATGTAAAAACAACTTTTCTCCATGGGGATTTGGAGGAAGAGATTTATATGCAACAACCACAGGGGTATGAGGTCAAAGGAAAGGAGAATTTGGTATACAAGTTGAAGAAGAGCTTGTATGGCCTAAAGCAAGCTCCAAGGCAGTGGTATTTGAAGTTTGATAGGTTTATGATAGAACAAGGTTATAGTAGATGTCATTCTGATCACTGTGTTTATTTTAAAAGGCTAGAAAATGGAAGCCATATTATCTTGCTATTGTATGTAGATGACATGCTTGTTGCATGGTATAATATGCAGGATATAAATGTGATCAAGAAGAAATTAGCTAATTCATTTGCGATGAAGGATTTGGGTGCTGCAAAGAAAATCCTTGGTATGAGAATAACAAGAGACAAGAAAAATCGCAAATTGACATTGTCTTAGGGTAAGTACATGGAGAAGGTGTTGGACAGGTTTAGAATGCAAAATGCAAAACCAGTTAGTACACCTTTGTCCATCCATTTCAAATTAACTAAAGAAATGTGTCCCAAGACACAAGAGGAGATAGAAAATATGTCCAGGGTCCCTTATTCAACAACAGTTGGCAGCTTGATGTATGCGATGGTTTTCACAAGACCAGATATTGCACATGCAGTGGGAGTTGTGAGTAGGTATATGAGCAATCCAGGTAAAGAACATTGGGAGGTAGTAAAGTGGATTCTCGGGTATTTGAGAAGTACTGATACTCATACATTATGTTTTGAAGTTTCAGATATTGTTCTACAGGGATATGTTGATTCAAATATGACAGGTGATAAAGATAGCAGGAGGAGTGCCACATGGTATGTTTTTACTGTAGGTGGAACATCAGTAAGTTGGATTTTGAAACTGCAAAAGGTTGTTTCAATTTCAACAACAGAGGCATAGTATGTTGTTGCTACAGAGGCTAGTAAAGAGATGATCTGGTTACAGAGGTTTATGGAGTAATTAGGAAAGAAGCAAGAGAATAATAGATTGTATTGTGATAGTGAGAGTGTCATTCATATTGAAAAGAACTCAGCCTTCCATTTAAAGACTAAGAATATACAACTCAAGAACCATTTCATACGATCCTTCTTGGAAGATGGACATTTGAAGTTGGAAAAGATACACACTAGCAAGAATCCCGCAGACATGTTAACTAAGGGAGTAACCAGAGAGAAACTGAGTTCCTGATCAATTTCAGTTGGTATTCAAGAATGAAAATGAAGATGAGAATTTTTCCAGGTCCAAGAAGGATTGTATTCCAACATATACAACAGTGGTGGAGTTGTTGAGATCAGTCTCCAAGTGGGAGATTGTTGGTTGTGGAGCCTGATTATCTTCTTGATTTAGAGGTATTTGTTTCCAGTCATGTTTATACCCCATGAAAACTTTGCCCCTTGGAAGAATGTACACTCCTCCATGTGGGGAAGTGCACAGGGGAGTTACCCCCTCTACGGGGTCCAGGGGAAAGCAGGGCCCCAGTGGGGGTTCAGGGGAAAAGCCCCAAAAGGAAAAAATGCCTTGTAAATGTATATTGTAATTTCAGTGTAAATATGGACCGTTCATTATAAGGTTGCAAATATGACGGTAGAAGTTATGTTAGGGTTTTTTTCTCTGGAAGGAAACCCTCTTTTATGAGGGAAATGTATTGCGGCTATGGATCATGGCGAATATTGTATTTTGAGTGAGGAGACTATGAGATAAAGAAGAGGAAGTTACATCGGGTGTGTTGTAGGTTGTATGCTTTCATTTGTCGGATAATAATAAAGGAAGGACCTAGAAATTTCTCTGGTGGACATAGCCCACACTGGGTGAACCACGTATATCTGTGTCTCTATTTTATTGTGTATCTTATCTGTGTTTTATTTACGCATTTGTTTTATTTTATTGCTCCGCGATCCTGTTTTTCTAACACCTTTTGGATAGAACTTCTAACTGTTCTAAGCTCATTTGTTATCATCTAAAACTTCTTTATCTTCCACTGGCATGTGGTTTCCCAGATATATTGTTCATCATTGTTATGTTAGGTCGTCACAATTTGTTTAATCAAATATGCATAGTAGTACCCATCACGATTTTGTTTTTTATCTTGCTAACAATTACACTAGTTGCAGGAACATCAAACATTCTTTTGGTGCTACATATGGCAATGGTTCCCGGTTTTTCACGAGGTCAAACTTGGTCATGCTAATATCAATATTTATTATAGTCTCTCTAGTCCACGATGGACAAATAACATGTGTCTTTGAATTATATTTTCGTTTCTCAGTCTATTTTGACTCTATTCAATACTCAACATAATGTTAAATAATGAGGGTCGTCCGATCTTGATCAACAATGGACTCAAAATAATACAAAATGGTTTTGATAAAAGCTTTGGGTCCAAGTTTGTGTTGAATATGGTCAACTTCCAACCAAACTCAAAAAGATTATGGACTGTTTGATCTAATCGACAGTGGACATAAAAAACATAAGGTAAAATTTGAATTAACTCTTCAGGTCTGTGTTTGTGTTGACTCTGGTCAACTGCCAACCAAACCCGGAATGATTATGGATCATCCGATCTATTCTCAATCAATCCTCATCGTCGAATATGACGACCACTATATTTCTCAACTATCTTGTCCATCTCCCTTTGCAGGCTTGCAAGGTGACTATCAATGGAGGGATAAGCCTTGGCTCCATGGATCGACACCACACAACGACCATCTTTTGTAATAAACTTTCCATCTGGACCTATAATAATCAAGGTTCGAACACGGTTAATTTGAAAGTGTTGATGCAGTTTAGACCGAATCCTATATCCAAATGGCAGAGGAATCCATGCCATGCTTGCATGATATTTTTTAAAGTCTTATTCCTTGTTGTCATTGTAGACTAACGCAATCTTGAATGCCTCTACTTTCTTCATGAGCTCATCATAAATCTTGTTAATCTGTGCAGTGAACTCTTAAAAAAACATTAATATTCTCAGACTAAATTAGGGATTTCACTCTTTGTTTCAGATATACATACATTAATATGAATGCATGTAATTAAGATCACACATGAAATTAACATAGTTATGGTTCTGGGGAGAAGACAATGAATGCATAATCATATTTTGATAATGCATGGGCTTGTCTCAATGAAAATACCGTATATCCATTAATAATGATGACCATATTGACCCTTTTTGACATCAATGACAACACCATATCCAACACCAACCTAGTGCATGTCATATTCAATAAACAAGAGATACCATCTTCTTCAAACTCTTTTCCATACATCCACGACTGGCTCCACTATTATCCATGGATATCCACACTTTTCTCCACTGCATCCCGTGTACGTTCGCATCCTTCTGACCTATAACCTACAGATATCTCAAAAACTAGGGTTACTCACATTTTCTGCAACTCTGAGACTTTCACCTTCAACCTTCCTTCACAACCTTAGACTTTCTACCTTAGACTCAACCTCAGATTCTCCAATAGATACAAATTTCTTCACAATATAGATGATCAATAGAGATGTGTGTGAATTGTACTTATGAAAGACTCCTTGAGGGGTATTTATACTTTTTCTAAGTAACTTCTTTCCTTACTTTAGGGGTTTCTTATTACATCCACTTAACCAATTAAATATTTGTCTTATAACCAACTAGGGGCTTCGTAACCCATCTTTGGGGCTTCCAACTTTATGACCTCATAAATCCTCATTTGTGAGGAACCATGTGGTGTGCCACCTATCACCGGAACCAACACAACAAGGACTATCCATATATGAGTGTGTTACCTACATTTACACTATCCTTCATTTCAGTATTCCTCAAACAATTTTGAGTTGCATGACCACACCTCTAGGGTTTCTTGTAGACTTCTTCAAAGCATCTTCACGTGAGGGCCATGCTTAGAGATACATTGTAAGGGGACCACTTTGGAGACTTATCCAAATACACCCATCACATATATTGACATCAATGACAACCACTTTTTGTTGACATCAATGGTAACCGACAATCCAACAATCTCTCTCTTTAACATTGATGGAAACACGGATGCCATGGTAATACTCATGCTCCCCCTGTAACTAACCCTCCCCCAATCTTTACGCATCTATTCTTTCTCTCGGTTTCCATGCCTTTGTTATTTCTCTCCCTCTTTGACATCAATGGAAAAGGGTAATTCTCCTTGGGGATGCTCCCCCTATCTACAAGCCTTTGCTTTCTCTTCATGGTGCTTCCTCGTGTAAGTCTCTAATGTATATGAAAAACATTCAAAATATTCTTTACTTGGATTCTTCATGTATTGTCCTTTTATCCCCCTGTCTTACTATGCCTAATTTCATGTGGATGATTGTGGGGCAGAAACTAGTCCAAGTTTTTGTCAAAGATACTCAAAGCTCTCCCTCGGAAGAGGTTTGGTGAAGATATCTGCAATTATCTCTTTTGTCCCAATGTACTCTATATTGATGTTCTTCTATATAACAGGTTCCCATAGAAAGTGAAACTTGATCAGAATGTGCTTCATCTTGGAATGAATTACTATATTCTTAGAGATATTGATAACACTAGTGTTATCACAAAGTATCGAAATAGGATCGCCATATTCCACCTATATATCCTGCAAGGTCCGCTTCATCTAAAGAACTTGAGTGCAACATGTTGCCGCTGCAATATATTGTGCTTCTACTGTGGACAAAGATATTGATGATTGTTTCTTGCTCATCCATGATACCATCCACTCACCTAAGTAGAAAATTTCTCCACTTGTACTTCTTCTATCGTCAATGCTACCTGCCCAATCTGCATCTATGTAGGCGATCACAAATAGTTCATTCCCTTTTGGATACCATAATCCAAAATCTTATGTTGCTTTGAGATATATGAATATTCTCTTTAAGACCATAACATGTGTTTCTTTCGGTGTTGCTTGAAATCTCACAACCTATCCAACTATTTCCATCACATCCACTCTTGATGGTGTCACATAGAGTAAGCTACCAATAATCGATCAATAAAGTCTCTAATATACATCCTTAGATTCATCATCCTTTCTCAACTCGCAATTGATCTGCATAGGAGTAATTATTGGTTTGCAATCTTCCATTCCAAACTTCTTTAGCATTTCTATTATGTACTTAGTCTGGGAGATGAAAATACCTTTATCATTCTAACATATCTATAATCCCAAAAATAAAGTCAACTCACTGAGAAAATACATTTTGAACTCATTCTACGTGTCTTTGGAAAAATTTTGACTTATCTTGTCATCATCGCTTCCAAAGGCAATATAATCTACATAAACTTCAATTAGCAATATATTGTCTCGATTCACTTTTATGTAGAGATTTTTGTTTGCATTGCCCTTCTTGAATCCTCGTTGTTGTAGATACCTTCCCAATCTTGAATACCATTCTCTGGGGGGGCGCTTGATTCCATACAATTATTTCTTCAACCTGCAAACATAATCTTCCTTTTATGATAGTAGAAACCCTTCAGGTTGTTCTACAACACATGTATTCAAACAGAGGACGAACACCTTCAATAACTATTCACACAACTGAATCAACGATCAACACACCGATGTTTTGACATGGTCAAACCCCTACAAGGAAACATCCATGGCCCCAACCAACGCGACCACTTGGATCAGTTTATTAATGCAAAAAAAAAAATATTACAAAGAGATTTTACAAGAGAGTTTCTCACAATCGATCATCGACAAATGACCCTCCATGCTCTTTAAATAGAGATCATGGACTAATCGGGTGTTAAGCCATGAATCAATGGTAGTTAAGATCGAGGAGAATATGAATCATCATATCACTCTATGTCGGGAACATATTGTGATTGTCAGGTTTCCTAACTACAAATGCATACTAATGCATACTAAAGAAACACACTTTTACCGAATGACACATTAGACCAAGTAGATCTTAACTAACTCCTATGTGTCTAAATATCCTAACATCCCCCTTTAAGAACAACTTGGGATATGATTGAAGGATTTACAATAGTGACACAATAGAAGAAAGAAGGAGGCATTAGAGCCTATCCCCCCTTAATGAAAACTTCATGAACTCCTAACATAGAGCAAAGTTTGGAAAACTTCTCTTTTGTAAGAGACTTTGTGAAAATGTCTACAACTTGATCTTCTTTAAGGAAAAAGAGCACTTCAATAACTTGATCATGAATGAGCTTTCTGATCAAGTGCATGTGTAGCTCGATGTGTTTTCTCCGTTGATGTTGAACTGGGTCTTTGGTGAGCTTGATGGCACTTTGATTGTCGCACGAAAGGCTAGTCAGATGTTGTTGTTGGAATCCAAACTATCAATATATGTCAAAGCCACAAGACTTCCCGACTTGCATTTACCGCTACTCGATACTCTTCTTTTCTTAAAGAAAGTGTAATAGCATGTTGTTTCTTACAGGCCAAAGTGACAGGCCCTTAACCAAGGCTGAAAACATAACCTACAGTAGACTTCTGATCATCAGGGTCATTGACCCAATCTGAATCAGTGAAATAAAGTAATAAAGGAGTCCCCCTTGAACTGTACCCCGGACATACCGAAGCATCCTTTTAACTTCTTTCCAATGGTTTTCATGGGGTGTTTGCATATACCGGGCAACAAGACCAACAACAAAGGAAATATCAGGACGGGTATGAGTCAAGTATAAGAGGATACCAACTGTTGTTCCTAAGATTACACTTAAGGCTCAAAGAGTTATGTCAAGGCATTAGGAATTTAAGGAGTGTTTTTAAAGGTGTTTTTTCTTCCGTTAATTATATAAGAATTAACCCTTAAATGAAATTAATAACTGAACAGGACAAAGGTCGTGTTTCGTCGTCTGAGTCAAGTAATAAAATCAAGTGATGCCAGATAAAATTACAAAACTGTTCAAAAAAATGTGCCATCAATGGCATATGAATCTTACCTTGTTCATAGTAGAAGAAAATGTAGAATGCACCCTTGAAATGGTATAAGATACAGTGATCCAAGTAGCTTGCAGGTCTTGTATTTACTAATAGAGAATACAGAGGAAAAACTGCTTGCTTATCAAATAATTGATGAAACATGATTATAGTAGATGCTATAATAAACTGTAACCACTCACTTACCAAGGAGTAACCTAAAGAAAACTAGAGATATGGAATACAAAAGAAGCACATAACTCAAACTGCACAAAATTTTGAATCCCTGTCTGCACTTATATTAATACTCGCAAAAGGATGAGTTTTCTTAGTTACAATATGACAAGAAGTAGCCTATGTTAAGTCTTTGAAATATGTATTTATACAAAAAATGTTCTCAACCCTAAGCGGTTGGAATTCTCCTTGTTTCTAAAACAATAAATATTACAATATGTGAATTTTGAAACACTTCACTAGCATCTCCCCCGTCTCTTCGCCATGCTGGCATAGACGTTTCTCCTTCTTGTTCTCCAGCTCAGAAACAGTTGGTCTCTAATCATGATCTGAGTACATGATATGCCCACGTCGTTTCATTTGTTCCCAGACGTGTTGGCTTTCCCCTGCTCAACACATTGCACACATTTGCCTACAAACTGCACCACCAATCTAGAAGGCTCAGTTGTGTCGTTCACCTTAAAAGTATACAACTTCTTTTCTAAGTGAGGCAACCTATCTTCCATTCTCATGTCTTCTGAATATGTAGACTGTAGTTACAGACTAGGACCGATTATCCATTTATGAATCTAGGTAATATCAATTTGTTTCAACTGCAAGATTTCAGCCGAAGCCTCTTCCATGTTTGTCCTGAAATTAAGTTGATTTTTAGCTATGTCAACTTTCCCCAGGACCTCAAAGATATTATCTTTTTCAAGGCCTAATGACTATTTGTCGAGTGAATAAAATGATTCTTCACAATATTTCTTCACTTCCTTAGCTAATCTTTTACTTTCAACTATGTTAGCCTCCCAGGTCTTCAATGTTATATCACCTCTAGTTTGCTCCAAAAGAGACAATCTAGAGACCATAGCTACTTCTTCTCTTACTAATGACAAAGCTACCTCCTGGAAAGTAGCTCGAGCAATGATGGCCTCTCTCTCCTTTAAGCAAATGTTATTTAAGGATTGGTCTACCACCCGAAAATAGTTTTGGACAGCTTCCACCTTATTAAAAAGGCTTTGTTGTGTTGATTCTATTTTTTCTCGCACCTCCAGTGCCTGAGCTTGGAAAACTTCCATATCTACAACCATGTTTTTAGTTAGGTTTATTTTGGCATGTAGTCATTTTACCAACTCTCCCTACTGACTGGCCCATTCTCTACTTTCTCATGCGCTCTTATGCATTTTGTCGAGACTAAATTTGAGTTGTTGAATTTCCTATCTGTCACATGCTCTAATCTACTCAAAAATCTTATTCGTCTCACTTCTGACATTTTATTCCACAGTCTTGACTTGATTTTGCAATTGTCTGACCAACAGATCCTTTTGCTTCAATTGTTTTTTAGGTTCCCAACTGAATACTGGTTTGTTGTTGCAAAAGCTCCCGGCGAGCCTGCCACCTCTGTAGCGAAGTCTGCCTCTCCTAAGGCCTATCCATCAAATAACACCATGTGTCTCTTAACAATTGCACCCTCTTTTTGGTGTGTTTCTCTTTTTTCCACAACCCTCCTTTTCTTGCTGAAGAAGAAGTCGGAAGGGGGCATCTTTGCGATTGAAATAGGTGTAAGATCTTCTATGAATACTACTTCGGCACCTGGGTTCCCTCTACTGAATTCTAAGGGTGTGATAGATTGGATATGGCTACTTATCTTGGTGGATGGTTGTTTCTAGATGTGTCAGTAGTTGATTTGCTTAGTGTGGACAATGGCTTTTCTTCTCCCTTTTTTATCAAGGCCTCAGTCAGAGATTTTGATTGATCACTTGGTGGATTTGTCAATGTGGTGTCTCCTTTATTAGTCAAAACCTTAGTCTCCTCCAAATTTTCTTGAGCATCATGTCCACTGGAGATCCTTATTTCTAAACTTTGGACCTCAATTTTCTGTGTAGCTAGAAATGTTGGGGTTTCTCCCTGCAAGACTTTAGGAAGGCCATTTCTTCTATGCCTATGGAAATTATAGAATTCAACCAACTTATCTGGAGCCAGAGTTTGGACTTGGCTCAAAACTTCCCGATAGGATCTTGCTCCTCGAAATATATCATCCTGGGGAGAATCTCCATGATTGTATCTTTCCAAATTGTAAAGGGCCATGTGATTTCCCACAATCTTCTGAGGATCATGTTTCTTGAATTCTATATTGACAAGTTTGATTTCCTCCAGGGTTGCGGCCTCTACTTTCGAATGGTCGAAATCTAACAGCGAAAACATGCCAATGTGTGAGGGAAAAGTGGACCATACCTTTTTCTGCACTACCTTGAGTTCCTTGTTGCTTCCCCCAAGCACATTCTGATGCGCTACTTCACGACACAGCAATTGGTCTGGTTGAAACTTTGGCAAGGCATGTGGAGGAACCAAACAACCAAAAACCCTGATAGAAGAAAAATGCTCTTCAATATACGAATCCACTATCTTCCCCGGGTTGGTCACTATTTTGTTAGAGATCCTAGGAGGTGGGCACCCATATATAGCAACATGTATCGACACCACCACATAATTGCAAATTTCACAGAAGAAATCTTTCGCTTTATCTTCCCATAGCTTCGAATGATAAAGATGTATTGGTTTGGCACTGGTCGGAGTCCATCTCCAGCCCATCAAAGGAAAAGGTGTCATAAAACAAATGACATCCATAAGGTATGCCGACATGTAAAACGGGGCAGGTCGTCCTTTGGATTTCAACGTCTGATATTCGGTGATTTCCTTGGCCAAACTGTCTGATAATACCTTGGCCCATTTAAATGAAAAACCCTCTGCAACTTCATGCATAATCGGTACCCATGATAACAGGAAGTGGGCGGATTTTTCCCTCCCGAAAAGTCTACAGAGCATCATGGCCACATACATCATATGAGAGTCTAATGATGTAGTGGCGTATATGCCATGGGTGTCTGTTTTGAAATTCTCAAGGTGTGCCCACCAATCTTTCATCAAGTCAGGGTAATTCTTTACACCTTTTGTGCACTCTTCTTCATTGAATTATTTTAATAAAGCAGTATTATAAGTGTGTTTGAATGATGGGGATAATTTGTACATCACCTGTATATTTTTTGGTTGAAAAGATCCAACAACAACCTTTTGTGAGTTGTGGATGGTCTTTGTCGAGACGTCGACACTCTTCAAGGCCTAGCCTATCATGTCGTTATACGACATGAGCCTCAGTCGTGTGGATCTTATGCAGCTCTGATTGATCTACATATTTGAGCTCCATTGCCTGAGTTTCGATCCCTCATTATCTGACTCTTCTGGACAATTGTCCAGTTCATATTGTAGGATATCGCATACTTGCGTCCAGGTTTTTATGGTCTCCACAACTCTTGACGATGTGTCCAAGAGGACATCTGTGTTTTCGCTCGAGCACTCACCAGTCCCTTTAACCATTTTTCATGGAGCCATGATAGTAGTAAACTCAAAACTATGTTACCTGTCATAGAATATGCACAAACCTTATTATCTCGCTAAGCTTGCTCTGTGAAAAACACGAATGGAATTCAGAATGAAATATCTTCTTCACCTTAACTGCATCAATTTGCGTATACCTTCACTGACAATGTGTTTACTTCCCTTAATGAAAATATTTGGGCGATGATCTGGGATCTTATTTGAAATCATTTTCCCTAGATCGGTTATTAATGCCATTAATGGCTGGTGGTTCGTGATCGGGAAAAGCATAGATGAAAATTTGAATTTATCTGAACGATGATTCAACAAAAACTTATCATGAGATAAATGATGTTTAACCTATTAATTAATCATGTTTAAACTTAACTCTTTTCGGACCTTCAGACCTCGGGGTATTCGATAACAGCTTGATATATGATTCTCGATGCTCGAAACTATGAAGTGATTAATTACTTGTCAATTGTCTTTAATCTTTAATTAACTTTGTTTAATGCTTAAGACATTTCGAGAGTTCGGGTTTCATGAATTTAGAATGCTATGGGTGGTGAATACCCGAACTCTGAGTGTGCGAAGCTATTAATTACCCTTAATTGAGATTAGTTTAATTAACCAAGGTTCAATATTTTGGGACTTCGCATTTCATAGATTTACAAGTTAGATCTTCTATCATTTTCCTGAAGGGTCACTTCCCGCAATGACGTGTTAAAGTTGAGGGAGGTATATGTGTATATGGTGACTAGGATCGAACGTTTTTCGCGTATCAGGACTTCGAAGGTGAGGCATGTTAAAATGCCTAAAGTATGAAACTCCAAAACTCGAAACTCCGAGGTATTCTTTAGTGATTTGACTCTTTAAAGAGTAGGCAACTCCATAACTTCTAAGAGATTAGGATCGTTTGATTGGATGGAAGGCTTCATCAAAGATGAGAATCAAGCACGCGTTGTTTTTATTTAAACGAGAATGAAATCTATTTAAAGTCTAAAGTTTAGAAATATATGTGTGTTCCAACATAGGCTCCATCTAAGGATCATGTCTCCCTGTGAGACGCATAAGAACAGTATACCAAGTGCCTTTATTGGGTAAATGGAGTCATTATTGCATTTATGTGAAACACATTCGGAAAAGGATCATTCTGAGAAAAGAGTTTCAACCGAAACTTAGAAATCCTTTAAAACACATCAAATCATTGACCTTCAGTTAGACTAATTGAAATTCCTCAGTCTTAAAACTATATTTGGATTTGCTTAAGATAATCAAAGTAACTTTAGCCAAAATATCAAGATTTGATCGATTTCGTTCGCATCAAGGTTAAGTGTATGTAACATAATTCCTTAGGGGGATCCCTCATTGGTTCAAAATGTAAATATTACTGAAAAAGAATTAGATGTCAGAGTATATCATGTAGATACGTATGACAACCATACAGATATCATAGACATTACTTCACTGCGAGTGAGCCTATTCAGTACCCCGATGAAGTTATCTATTTTTCCCATTGAATTTCCTTTTGTCACTTCAATTTAGCAATTTTGCATTTAAATGTTGAGATGAAGGCAATCATTTAATGAATTTCCTTTCATCATCTATTTTTGGACAAAATGGGAGCAATTGATTTTTTTGAATTTCTTTTCAACATTTACCTTAGACTAGATGGGGGCAATCATTTCATGAATTTCCTTTCACCATATGTCTTATGTTTTAATACATGAAGTGGGGGCAATCAATCTGTATATAACATACAAGGGGTGATATATGTTTAAGATATTCAACGAAAGTTCTATCATACTTTTTTACTATACTTTGAAACTAATTTTCTTTCAATCTTCAATACATCTTCACCTATTGAGAAGATTTTACAGGGAATTTTAAATTTTAGGGATCAACCTTGAGCGAACTAGTCAGTTTATAACTATATAAGAAAGCTAAAGTTGTTAGGATTATCTTAGACATACTTTCTTTCAGTTAATTTGAAAGAGATGTATAAATTTTCGCCTAACATTATTGAAGACATGTTTCTGAGTTTTCAGAGTTAAGGCAAAACCCTTTCTCTTTATGAAGACCAGGGAGGGGTATTGAGAATCGTAGGAAAATAAAGTTCTTAGGATGGGCAAAATAAAATAGAAAGAATATTCAAAATTTCTGTTGCGAACAAGGTTAATCTCGCACAAGCTTATTCATCGATTCTCGTATTTTCTTTAAGGTATTTTTTATTTTTTATTTTTATTTTTTCCAAACTTGGAGGAAACTGATGCAGGAGCATCGTCAACAGCCAAACAAGGGTGAAGGCGGAAGACAGCTGGAAGACCACCAGCGCACATTTTTGAAATGTTTTTGAAACATTAATCTAATGGTTAAAGGGAAGCGTACTTGCATATTGTAAATAGATCATGAGCGATTCGCTCTCATCTGTAGAAGGTAGAGGCATTTATGCATAGTTAATGAAAGTAGGTAGATTTGAATGATAGATTAGATAGTTTTAGGAGCAGGAGGGAAAACGGATATAGACACCCTCACCTTTGTATCATTAGAACAGAAGAAGAGAGCTGTAGAGAAGAACCCATGTATAGAAGCTTTGAATTAATATATGGAGCTTTGAATCAGACTCATGGTGTTATGATGTTTTTTGTGTATACAAGTTGAATGGTATGTTGATAGTTGTTTTACTCTCTCTGGTATACAGTTGATTTAATATTGTGTTGAATGTATGATTTTATGTTGAATGTTTGAAGTCTGAGAGAGAAAGAGAATGAGTTTCAATTGTTTCTCTTCCTGAGTGAGAGTTCCTGCAAGGAGTGCAGTGAAACATCCGCAAGGTGTGTGTTGACAAGGGTTCTGAGTTTTATCTCAGAAATCTCAGGAGGGATACCGTTGTTCTCATTCCAGCAAAAGTGCAAGTGAAGCACAGAAGATGTGCAAGGTGTGCGTAGGCTAGTTGAAAGCTAGAACTTATCAACCAAGGGGAGAGTTGGAAGACTGTTGTTGTGGAAAACGCACAGAGTTGAAAGATCAAATACCAAGGAGTATTTGACAGAGTGCCACAAGGAGTGTGTGCAGGAACCCTTTTGGAGGTTTGAGTTTGTAAGTGAAAGATCAGGAGGGATAACACCTTCGAACACTTCAAAGGAGGACGGAGGTCGAAATACTTCAAAGGGAAATGAGCGGTCAGAATTCTCCGTGGAGAACTCGTGAAGTCGTGAGGACCATAGGATCCAGAGGAGTTGTCGGGTGGATAAGGGTTGGACGAACCCATTTCGTTGGTGTCAAGGATCAACAAGGATCGTCGATTGTGGTCAGTTTGGACCATTGGATCTGAACAAGCAAGAACAACCGTGAGATCAGAAACCTCTTCGCTATATTGCATATCAGGGTTTCGGAGGTTGGGAGGAGTCAGTTTCAACTGCAGGAGTTGTGAAGTGGCGAGAGCCGAGAGCTTGTGTGAATGCATGGCACATCTATTAGGTGGGGACCACAAGGGTGATAGGTGGCATACTTGTCGCAAGGTGGAGTCAAAACTTCATTGATTGTTTCAGGGTTTCGTAGGTTGGAGAGCTGGAAGCCTTGCATCAGGATTCGTGAAGTCCGAAACTCTGAATCGGTGAAAAAGTCCCATAGGGGAGCCAGCCTTTGTTGAATGCATCAGGGTTCAACATTTCGACACTTTCGAAGACAAGAGGTAGGGGTTCCTTGTTCCGGGATTCCCGAAATCGCGAAACGCGATACAACTGTGGAGGAGGACGCGGCCAAACATTTCGGTGAATCGGCATTTCGAGTTTCAGTAGTAGAGGGTCGAGAAACTCGACAATAGGGATTATGAAATTGTGAGACCTGAAGTCCCGAATTAGCGAAGGGCGCGACACTATTGTGGTCAAGGAGATTTGGGTTGGCGCTTGGTGTTTGTTCACGCAGGCTCAATTCATAAGGACCTGTGGATATGCCATGAGTGTATGAGATATTCCCCGAGGAGAAATCAAAGATTTAATTAGACTCAAGGATAGATTAGATCGATCCTGCGTGGACCTCAACCCGAGGATTCGAGGGTCTGCACCAAAGTGGTATCAGAGAATAGAAAGAGTTCTTTGCTTTCTGTAGCAAAGAAAAGAGAACCATTTTCAGTCATGCCACCGAGAAGAAGAGATAGACCAATGCTTGATCCAACAGTGGAGACAGAAATGCATGAATTACGTTCCAGGCTTGATGCCATGGAGACAACACAGAGGCGCACAGTCGACACTGGGGATATCAGTGAGGCTGATAGTGAAAATGAAGCTGGACATGAAGAAGAAGTTGTAGTCAAGGATGTTGTGGATGAATGCATATTCAGGGTTGTTGCTAGGATAGGTGCTAGAGCAAAAATGGACATTCCAGTATATGAAGGAAACCTGGAAGTTGAAGAGATTCTACACTGGATTAGAGCTTTGGATAAATGCTTCGACTATGAGGATGTCGAGGAAGATAGGAAGGTCAAACATGTTGTCACCAGACTTAAAGGGCATGCAACACTATGGTGGGATGAACTGCAGGTTGACAGACACTGCAAAGGCAAGCAGAAAATCAAAACATGGGATAGAATGGTTGCGAAGATGAAATCCAAATTCATACACAAGGACTATCAAATTACTCTGTTTCAGAGAATGCAGAATTTGAGACAGAAGCTGATGTCAATGAAAGAATACACTGAATAATTATACAAGATAAACATCAGAGCAGGTCATCGGGAAAGCGATGATGAAAAAGTTGCCAGGTACATGAATGGTCTGAGATATGACATCCAAGATGATATGATCATGATGATCATTCGAACTGTAGAAGATGATTATCAAATGGCTCTTAAAGCTGAAAAGAAGTTGAGCCGAAAGAAAGGTCAAAAAGACCAAGGCAGAAGTCAAGCCAAAGGCAAACTAATTGCCCAAGACAGAACTCAGAAATCTAAGGAAGAAGGGAAGAAACCTCAAACTTATCATGAGAGAGGAGGAAGCTCACATAGAGGGCAATATGCTAATAGAAATACTTTTCCTCGAGCTAGAGGAAGAGGAAGAGGTTGAGGGGGTGAAGTGAAATGTTTTGTCTATGGGAAAAACGAACATAAATCTTATGAGTGTCAAGATAGGAAGAAAGAAGGTGGTGAGACTCACATTTTCAAAGCACAAGGACGGAATGTTGAGGCAAAAGATGCTGAGGGTGGAAGATCCTTAATGATGAGGAAAGTTTTCTTGAAGCCAGAAAAGGAGGCAGAGAACCCAGCCCAAAGGAACAGTCTATTTCGAACTGCTTGCAAGAAAAAAGATAGAGTATGTAGAGTCATCGTGGATAGCGGTAGCACGGACAATATTGTATCTATAGAGATGATAGAAAAGCTAGAGCTGGAGACTATCGTACATCCAAGCCCATACAGAGTTTCATGGCTACAAAAAGGACATCAGGTAAATGTCACTAAACAATGTTTAGTTGAATTTAAAATAGGAGGATATAAGGATGAAATATAATGTGATGTCATTCCCATGGATGTTTGTCATCTATTGCTAGGTAGACCATGGAAATATGACGGGAATGTGGTTCATGATGGGAGAAAGAACACATACACCCTGGAGAAGAATGGGAGAACGCACATGTTACTGTTGATTAAGGATAAAGAAGTGAAACCAGAGATGAGCAACATTGTACTTCTCATGAGTGGGAAGGAACTTCTTAATCAGGTTAAGAAGAAGGAAGACACACAATTTATTGTGGTCAAGCAGCCTAGAATTGTTTTGACCAGTACAATATTGGATGATTTACCAGAGGAAATCCAGGAGTTGTTGGAAGAGTTCGTTGATATAGTAGTGGAAGAACTACCTTGTTCGTTGCCATCGATCAGGAGTATAAGCCATCACATTGATCTTATACCTGGAGCCAGTTTACCAAACAAAGAAGCGTACAGATTGACGCCGCATGAGAATGAGGAAATCAAGAGACAGGTCCAAGACTTAATGGACAAAGGATTAATTAGAGAGAGCTTGAGTCCATGTGATGTTCCAACAGTGCTAAGCCCGAAGAAAGATGGAGGCTAGAGGATGTGTACAGACTCAAGAGTGATCAATAATATTACCATCAGATATAGATTTCCATTGCCAAGGATGGATGATTTGATGGATTGCTTAAGGGGAGAAAGATTCTTTTCAAAAATTGATTTGAAAAGCGGGTATCATCATATTCGTATGAGAGAAGATGATGAATGGAAGACAACATTCAAGAAGAATGAAGGGTTGTATGAATGTCTTGTCATGCCATTTGGCTTAACAAATGTGCCTAGTACTTTCATGAGATTGATGAATGAAGTCCTGAAGGAGTTCATTGGGAAACTCGTCATTGTATATCTTGACGATATATTGATTTTTAGTAGAACAGAAGCAGAGCACTTGAAGCATTTAGCTACAGTGATGAGGAGATTACAACAAGAGAAATTGTTGATAAATATGAAGAAATCATCATTCATGAGGAAAAAACTCATTTACTTGGGTTTTGTTATCTCTGCAAATGAGTTGAAGATGGATCCCGAAAAGGTGGAAGCAATTAAGAATTGGCCATCACCGAAAAGTGTGTTTGAAGTTCGAAGCTTCCATGGTTTAGCTAGTTTCTACAAGAAATTCATCTGAAATTTCAGTGGGATTAGCGCACCGATGATGGATACGATGAAGAAAAGACATAAATCTTTTCATTGGGTAGAGGAAGCAGAGAAGAGCTTCAATCTGCTGAAGAAGAAGATCACTGAGCAACTGATTTTGGTTTTGCCAGATTTTAACAAAACATTTCAGGTCAAGTGTGACGTGAGTGGGTTTGCAATTGGGGCAATCTTGAGCCAAGATGATAAGTCGGTTGCATACTTCAGCGAGAAATTGAATGAAGCAAAGATTAAATACTCAACATATGAAAAAGAATTCTATGTTGTCATACAAGCACTAAAGAAATGGAGACATTATTTGGTTCCTAAAGAGTTTGTTTTGTAAAGTGATAATCATGCTTTACAATTCGTGACTCAACAGGAGAAGTTGAACCAAAAACATGCTAAATGGGTTGAATTCGTGCAGAATTTTACTTTTGTGATCAAGCATATTTCTGGAACTGCTAACAAAGTTGTTGATGCTTTGAGCAAGAAATGTTTTCTTATGCAGGAATTCAGAGTCAAAACTTTGGGTTTTGATAATCTCAAAGAAATGTACAAGGATGACCCAGATTTTAAGGAAGCGTATGAGGCGTCTGATAATCCAATTCTTAGGGATAGAAGCCAATGGATTGAATACATGATCCAGGATGGGTTATTGTTCAGGGGCAATCAGCTGTGTATTCCAAAATGCTCCATGAGGGAGAATCTGCTGAAAGAAAAACACAGTGGAGGATTGGTTGGACACTTCGGTCATGATAAGATGTTCTCAAAATTGAATGGCTCGTATTTTTGGCCAGGAATGAGGACAGATGTTAAGAAATTTGTGGGCAGATGCAGGATTTGTCAACACACTAAAGGGAAAAGGCAGAACACATGGTTATACCAACCATTACCCATACCTGAGAGGTCGTGGGATGCAGTGAGCATGGATTTTATATTGGGACTGTCAAGGACACAAAGAGGATTTGATTCAATCTTTGTAGTGGTAGACAGATTTTCAGAAATGGTACATTTCATACCATGCTAGAAAACCAGTGACGCAACTCATATTGCGAACCTGTTTTTCAAAGAAGTCATCAAACTTCATGGCTTGCCAAGGAGTATTGTTTCTGATCGAGATACCAAGTTCGTGGGACATTTCTGGAGGACTTTATGGAAGAAGCTAGGGACAAGTTTGTCTTTTAGCTCAGTGTATCATCCTCAGATAGATGGGCAGACATAAGTTGTGAATAGGAGCTTGGGGGATTTGTTGAGGAGCCTAGTGACTGAACACCACAGTGAGTGGGATCATATTTTGCCACAGGCGGAATTTGCTTACAATGACTCACTCAACAGAAGCACAGAACAGAGTCCATTCCAAATTGTATATGGAATGTATCCAAGAGGAGTATCTAAATTGAAAGATTCGAAACAAGCTGAATTCAGGAGTGCTAGTGCAGAAGACTTTGCAGAAGCAATGAAGGAGCTTCACAGTCAAGTCAAGGAGCGATTGCAGAATTCGAACCAGGAATACAAGCGCAGAGCAGATCAACATAGGCGAGAACTTCAATTTGAAGTTGGTGATCTGATTCTTGCACATCTGAGGAAGGAAAGGTTCCCAAGAGGAACATATAACAAACTCAAGATGAAAAATATTGGACCATGCAAGATCATAAAGAAATTTAGGGCAAACGCATATGAGATTGAATTACCCGATGGGATCGGAATTTCACCGATATTCAATGTTGCATATTTGTACCCTTATAGAGATGAAGAAATAGGAGCAGAGGATGAATAGACAGAGGTTCAGTGGACCAAACAAAATCCTGTATATGAAAATCCATAGATGGAAAGAATAATTGACAAGAGAGTCAGCAGGAAGACCAGAAGAAAAGAGTATTTTGAATACTTGGTCAAATAGAAGGGACACCCAATTGAAGATGCTAGTTGGGAGGATGAAGCAGAAATTCATAAGCATGGATAGACCGTGCAAGAGCTCATGAACAGGAGTTCATGAAAATTTTCAAGCAAGGGAGTATGATGCAGGAGCATCGTCAGCAGCCAAATGAGTGTGAAGGCAGAAGACAACTGGAAGACCACCAACGCACGTTTTTGAAATGTTTTTGAAACATTAATGTAATGGTTAAAGGGAAGCGTACTTGCATATTGTAAACAGATCATGAGCGATTCTCTCTCATTTGTAGAAGGTAGAGGCATTTATGCATAGTTAATGAAAGTAGGTAGAGGCATTTATGCATAGTTAATGATTTCTTCCCTGGGAATATGATGAATATTGAACGATGAGAAAAAAAATTAGATCAAATCTCAGTTATAGTTCATGTACGACCTTAGCCTTGGATGTTTGTCTTGATACTACTGCCTTATCTATTTTACAATTAATTCTGCATCGTCGTAAACTATCAAATTTTCATTTTTCAATTTCCTGGTAGCCTCTAACCCCAAGACGAGAGCTTCATATTCACATACATTATTGGTGAAGTCAATGTCCCACTGTAGTCTGTATCAGAAAGGAATAATGAATTCATCTCTGGGTGCCACAAACAACACCCCAGTGCCCGCACCTTCCCAAGAGGAAGCACCATCAAAAAACATTTTCCAAAGTCCTACACTATTTACATTTTTATTTGTATTTTATATTTTTTCTTTTTTTATTTCTTCTTCTATACAACTTTCTTTTGTACATGCATTGAAACCATCATCAATTGATAATATACAGTTCCCTAAATCTTGATTGGCGACATATACTGGGTAATTATTTGGGTTATGTGGGTCACTTACAATATATGCCAACCTGGTTTCTTTGTATAGACGGGTGAACTATCCCCTGAAAATTGGGATTGTACCATATGTCATATCTAGTTGAAGTGATCCTCCAAGGTTGGCACCCCAAGACCTGGATAACAACATGCCATATTTCACAGGAACATCAACAACAACTACATCCATGAGAATACTCTTCACAGGGATCTGCGCAAGATTAACCACCAAATATTTTATCATACCAAGACACTTAACTTTTCTTGAATCGAAAGAATACAGATATCAGTATGGTATGGTAACCTCAAGGCCAAATTTCTCCATAATAACTTTGGGCATTAAATTGTGAGAGGCTCTAGAATCCAACATACAGTTATGGAGTAGTTGATCGTGCACAATTAGCGTAATATAAAAAGGAGCAACAGGGTCTT
>ML831514.1:27116-47763 GCA_009831015.1 Picea engelmannii | reverse complement strand
AAGGAGGAAAGAGCATGAGGCCTTGCTTAAGCAACACCGGAGTGAGCCTCTTTCCCCTAGGGTTTTGATTCTAGGGCCCTGCCTTTGCAGCACCATAGAACCCTACCTTCTAGTTTTTAAGTCATCATCCTTTCAAAATCTTGTGCCCTCTTCTTATTTGACTCCATATACCCTAAGGCACTGATATTTGACCTCCAACGTTGAAGTTTTAGTGTACAAAAACTACTTTCAAAACTTAAATTTTGAAACCCTAACTAACAAACTAACCTAATTAGGGCTGACGTCACAATTGGATACCTCATCTTGACGCTACAAAAGTTGAATATAAGCAATTAAATGATGACTTGAAGCATTTATTGAGCAAATTGTTGATTGGATATATTGTTGTCTTAGTCATCTCCATAGATATTGATGAATTGATGGTCTTTCATAGCTAATTGACAAAACATTGACTTCATTTTATATCTATTGCAGTACATTGCTTATTGAATAATATCAGATAGTCATTAAAGTACTAACCCTTTGAGTTATAGCTTGCATATATATATTGTGTTGTTGTTGTCTTGTTCCGAGCAGGTGTTTTCAATAGGGCATACACTTCATTTATTGGCTGATTAGCCGGACTATCTGACTCTGGTGGTAACCTGGGAGGAGGGAACTCTAAAACTTGACTTAATACCTTTTGCCTCTTCAAACCCTAGGTTGTCGGGGACGTCTCCCCTGGGCTAACCTCCCTAAACAGAAAGAACCTCCCCATCGAGGTGACATTGGGTGGGGAAGGTTTCTGTTACGCCAGTTTGATCTCTATCCTTTAGCCTTTAACCTAAACTACAAACTGAGCGATAACAATGCCTTTTAGTTATTTATTGCTTGCTTGGAGCACCTCCCTACTTATTAGCATGTGGTGGCTTTTGTTGGTAGAATGTTTGCTACAAGATTTACCCTTCTATATCTTTCTTGCCTAAGTTTCTTATGTGCCTTGTTGTTGTTGTTGGGTAGAGTCTCTTCGCTTGTTGGGTATGGCACTAAGGGCCGATGCTCCTAATGCCTTACGAATGGTTGAGTTCCAGAGTCCAATGGCACTTTATTGGCCTGCACATATATTTGCATAATGTAAGATTGCATTGCATCTCATTGAAAATAAATATTAAAGGTCAATTGTAGAGAGGCATCATTAAAAATAACATTGTTGTTATGCTTCCAAATGCAATAAAGAATATCCACCTCAAAAGCTTCAAGCCGGAATGGAAAGTCACAATCTAGGGTCTAATGTCTTGGAGAGCTTCAAGGAATCCTTGACTAGGGAAAATCAACTTCCTTCCCACAGGGATTTGATGGCTTTCTCAGTAGAAGAGGCCATCAAGTTCCCATGCCCATCTCCCTCAAGAAAGTGCTTGGAGAAAGCTATCTCAAAGCTCAAAATTTTGGTCAATTCAATGAAGATAGTTGGTTCTTTGGTAGATCTTCGATCTAGAGCTGGACGTGCAAGTACATGGGGATTTGGCCCTTGGAGAAAACCTTAGATAGCTGTATTGTAGCAAAGTGGAAGCTCAAAGGAGGGTTCATTGTCTCTCTTATTGGGATAGGGCACTTCTTGGTTATTCTTGAATCTAAAAGTAAAAGAGAGAGAATCTTCGACTTAGGGCCATGGCCCCTAAATTGAGCTAGGGTTTTCATGCGATATTGGTTGATTGACTTTGACCCTCACAAGGATACCCCTTCCATTACATCGATCTGGGTTAGAGTCCCATTTCTCCCCTTGGAATTCTGAAATGACTACTGTTTTAAGCCTATTGGAAATTGTCTAGGCACATCTATCACATCATCATGGATGACCCAGGAAGGGAAGATGGCTACCTATGCTAGGATATGTGTCAATCTAGATGAAAGCATCATGATCAAGATAGGGGAGAAATATTACAATGAATCTCTTGATTACGAAAGTATCCTTTTCAAATGGAGGATATGGCATAAATACAACTCTTTGGGGAGCAAATGTCCTTCCAAACAACAAATGGAGACGTTTGATGATGAAGGTTTTAAGACACTTAGAGGCTAGAAGCGAATATTAAATCAATGAAACTGTTAATGTTTTTGTAGCTTCGAGAGGTATTCCCACAAGTGGCCTTGGTGTTGGACATGTGGGAATTTTCGTTGGCACCACATTGCAATTTTGTTTTGGTGAAAACCCCCTTTTATTAGAGCTTGGGGCTTCATGGAGTTGTCGATGGGCTTTGGGGACTTGTGTTGGGGTTTCACACCCACATGTGTGAATAAAGAATTCTAATTTAATGTTGAGTTTAGTGGAGGACTCCTTAGAGTAAGCTAAGGGCTTCTAAACTCACTTTGGACTTTTATAAAAGGAGAAGAGAGATTGTGACATTATGGAGTTAGCATAAGTGAGTGAGCACTTGTGCTAGGGAGCTTGGTGATTTCAGCAAGGGAATTTTTGTAATTTTGGCAAATCTGGCCTAGGGTTCTTGGACATTCTGTTTTCTGTTTTCAGCTGAGGAGGAAGACCACACGTGTGAGAGAGGAGAGAGAAAACAGGTCGCACGTGTGAGGAAGGTACATGCCGCATGTGTGAGCAGTTCGTACAGTCACACGTGTGGAAGCAACATGTTCGTATAGCTGCACGTGTGGTACAAAATAGGTTTGTACAGTCACACATGTAACAACTGTACAACAGAAGAACATGCTGCATGTGAGGGAGCAAAACAACCGCATGTGTGAGGGTTTCTGGGCAACAACATGTCCGTATAGGCTGACGTCGATAGTCCATATAGTTTGTATGGCTAACGTCAACAGGTTGTACAAGTGTGCTAGAGTAGATTTGTAAGTTGGGAATTTTTCCCTGGAAATTTGCTGATTTGTCCTTAGATTTGGTGATTTTGTGAATTGTTGGGATGGTTGATTTTGCCCTCAGAATATCTGAACTTGGAAAAGCTTACAGAACAACAAATTGTGTCTAATGTGCATGGATAATTTCTCTTTGATCTTTATGTTTTCGCTGCTATAATTTTCTATCATAATTTCAATGTAAAATTATTCCATGATAACAACCCTAGGGTTTATTGTTTGGGTCACTTGGAAGTAATTTTCAGATCTGAAATTAGATGCATAAAAATTGACATGGTATCAGAGTTGAATCTTTGAAGAGAGAGAAGGGTCATCTTCTTGAGACACTTGCAGCTACAGATTGGTGGTATAACAATTTTGTCGTTGCAGATTTTTGTTTTTGTTCTGGGTAGGTCACAATGGTGAACCACTCCTAAGATTGAGGACAGGTGGGAAGGGGCAACAAATTTTCGAGCTTGGAAGGCCAAGGTTCTTCTCTTGGAGGAGAACGATCTTAAAGAGTATGTTGAGGGTGTGGTTCCAAGTCCTAATGATCCGCAGGAATTGGTAGCTCATAGGAAGGAGGTGAAGGCCAAGCGAGTATTGTTGGATTCCGTAAAGGATCATCTAATTCCTCACATTTCCAAGAAGAAGACAACTAAAGATATGTATGATGCTTTGGTGGGCTTGTACCAAAGTAGGAATGTAGGTTGGACATTGATTTTGAAGCACCAACTCCAAGCTGTTGAGATGTCCAGTTCTTACTCAGTTGCTAGCTACCTCGTGAGGATCACTCAGATTCATGATCAACTTGTAGCCATTGGTGAGGCAGTCGATGATACTGAGTTGGTGAATGTGGCATTGAGTGGTCTTCCCGAGTCTCGGGAACCATTTGTGCAAAGGATTTGTGCACGAGAGAAGTTGCCAGATTTTTACAGACTATGGATCGATTGCACTCAGGGGGAGGCTCGATTAGAGTCTAGTAATGTCAAGCAGAAAGGTAACAATGATGAGAACTAAGCCTTGGTTGCTCATACCGAGAAGGGCAAAAAAGGTGGTTCTCCGAGAGAGAGGCATCTCCAGAGCCGAGGAGGAAGAAGGACCTTTGCAAGGTCAAGTGTTTTGCTTGTCATGAGTTTGGTCATTATGCTTCACAATGCCCACAACGGAGGAGAGGGGGAAGGAAGCAACATGCATCAACAACAAAAGTTGATGAGGTTGCAAACAGGCTTTAGAGGGAGTTCCTATTAGTCTTCGCCCTTTTTGGTATAATTTCCAGTAGTGGGGCCTAGTTGGTGGATAGTGGAGCCTCATGTCCCATGACAAGAACATGTGAGTTGTTCGAGAGCTTCACAGAGACTAACTCAGATATGTGTGTGGAGCTTGGTATGGAGACCATGCATGCAGTGCAGGCATATGAAACAATACGATTCCAGATAGAGTCAGGAGATGTGCTGAGAGTGACAAATGTGCCATGGGTGCCAAAACGTAGGAGGAGTGTGCTCTTAGTCTCAACGATTGAGGAGAAGGGCTATGCTGTTTTGTTCCAGGATGGACAAGTACTATTCATGCCCAGAGGATCTAGCTCCAACACCATAGTGGTTCTTGGAGTTAGAGAGAGCAACTTGTATAGGCTGAAGGGCCAACCTATGCGAGCTATGGCCAACAGTAGCAGAGTGATAGTGAACAGGGAGCAGGTGGCTTCAAAGGTTGTGCAGACTAAGGGGGAGCCCGACTTCACAATAGATTCAGAGGGAGTCCGACTTTAGAGGGAGTCAGTAGGCTCAGAGGGAGGGTCAACCATTCAGAGGGAGTGTACCTTCAAGTTCAGATGGGAGAGAGGAGTCTTCCAAGGCTGTCAGGAAGGTGTCATGGGTTAAGGAAACCATGCAAGAAGCTTCGAAGCGGGACGCTTCTAGGAGTAGCGTGTGTTCCAGGGAGGAACCATGCCATTCGACAGAACTTGCTTCGGTGACAGAGGGAGCAACCAATCAGGAGGATTGGGGAGCAGCTGTGGTAGTGGATCTAGTGTGGGAGATAGAGACACTTCTAGTGTGGGAGACAGAGCTACTTCCAGGTGATACTAGAGTGGGTGAGAATACCTCCCTCGCTAAGAGGGAGTGTTGATGTTTTTGTATCTTCGGGAAGTATTCCCACAAGTGGCCTTGGTGTCGGGCATGTGGGAATCTTTGTTGGCACCACATTACACTTTCGTTTTGGTGAAAACCCCCTTGGATTGGAGCTTGGGGCTTCATGGGCTTTGGGGGCTTGTGTTGGGGTTTCACACCCACATGTGTGAATAAAGAACTCTAATTTAATGTTGAGTTTAGTGGAGGACTACTTAGAGTATGCTAAGGGCTTCTAAACTCACTTTGGACTTCTATAAAAGGAGAAGAGAGATTGTGACAACTCATTGTGACATTATGGAGTTAGCATAAGTGAGTGAGCACTTGTGCTAGGGAGCTTGGTGATTTTAGCAAGGGAATTTTTGCAATTTTGGCAAATTAGGCCTAGGGTTCTTGGACATTCTGTTTTCTATTTTCAGCTGAGGAGGAAGACCACATGTGCGAGAGCGGAGAGAGAAAACAACGCATGTGTGAGGAAGGTACACGCCGCACGTGTGAGCAGTCGGTATAATCACACGTGTGGAAGCAATAGGTTCGTATAGTTGCACGTGTGGTACAAAACAAATCCGTATAGTTTCGTACCACACAGATTAGTTTGAAATTCTAGGTCAAGAGTGTTGAAATATTGTAACTGCAAAGAGTATTCTATTTATTATTGAGTTATTATTCATTAGATCAATCCCCTTTTGTGGATTGATCATGTCGGCCATTGTAATTGACCAAATCCCCTTTTGTGGATTGGTCAAACCCTAAATATAATATGCAAATTGAGTAGTCGGCCCCCAGGCTAATTAAAGTGGTTTTAACCACTAAGAAGAGAAGTCGGCCTTGCCCAGTGAAGAGACGCCTTTCCAACACCTGTCAGTTTGTATAAATAAAGGAAGCCAACGCCTCATTATCTCACTCACTCATTCACTCATCCAGTGCGCAGGTTTGGTAGCTGCAGTTGGGAGAAGAAGGAAGAGAGAGGCGCATTGCTCAGTGTTGGATATTATCTAGTGCTTTGGTTTATTGTATTGGCTATCTATATCAAGGAAGTTTTCTTGGGTTTTCTCCCCCATGAGGGTTTTCTAGGATAAATGCTATGTATATTGTGATTGTGTTTCTCTCAGTGATCCTATCTATGCTATGGTTATCTAGTAAATTGAAAAGAAACCTAATAATAGCTTAAACGTTAACATGGTTTCAGAGCTAAGCTGAAGAGAACATCTTTCACTGGATAAAGAAAAAGGTCGTTGTTGTCGTACAAGAGAATTAGGGCTTTTTGTTGAAGAGGAGTATCATCCTAAAAACCATATAGAAAAGTGCGCCCTAGCCTAGGGAACTCTTTGGCACCTTGAGCACACCTTTTCAGTGGTCAGATACTCTGGAAAATCAAACCCTAGCTTTGACTAGTACCAGAAGACCAGAAGTACCAAAAAACCAGGAAACCAGAACAAGTACAAGAAGTACTAGTCCAGAATTTCGTTGGTCCAGTTTCAAGGGGCAAAATTTGGATTTTCTGAAATCTAACTCCGCCAGGCTACTTGCCTCAGCCAAGTGCACCTCCTGGTAAGTTCAAAATTAAATTTTGAGCATTTTCATTTTTTGGTCATTTTCCTAGCTCCAGGTAAAGATGTCTACAAGAACTAAAGCTTGTTGACAAGCTAGAAGGTGTGGAAAACTTCCGTGCCTGGAAGTATAGGATTGCACTCATTCTTGAAGAAAATGACCTAGCAAGATTCATTAAAGAAAATGTACCAGAACCTATCGATGCTGCAGCTAAAGCAAAACACCAAAAGGGCACAGTTAGGGCCAAAAGAATCATTGCATATTCTATTAAAGATCACTTGATTCCTCAAGTGGCTTCAAAGAAGACTCCAAAAGTTCTAATGTTTGATGCCCTAACTAGGATGTATGAAGGAAGGAACATCAATCGAAAGATGAATCTAAGAACTCAACTCAAAAGTACAAGGATACAGAAAGGAAAAATAGTTCAAGAATATTTCTCTAGAATATCACATTTCATGGAACAACTAGAAGTAATTGGTGATACTCTAGATGAAGACGAACTCATAATGACAGCCCTTAATGGTCTCACAAGACCTTGGGATGCATTCATCCAAACTATTTGTGCCAGAAAGGAGAAACTGCACTTTGACAGTCTTTGGGAAGAATGCGTTCAAGAAGAAGCAAGAGTAGCTAACTGAGAAGCAATACTATCAAAAGATGAAGATCAAGCCCTAGCTGCTCATACTAAAGGAGGAAGGAAGAGGTCTTACTTCCAGAAAGAAACTCATCAACATAAGGAGTCTCACCGCCCAAACAAATTCATACATAAAGAATCTCACCCTCCAAGGAGATTCCAGAAGTTTCAGAAAGGTCAAAGAAGAGAAAAAGATTTCTCATCTTACCAATGTTACCATTGTGACAAGATGGCACATATTGCTAAGAATTGTCCAGCTAGAAGAGAAGAATACAAGAAGAGAAACAAGAGGCACCATGCCCATACAGTTGAAGATGAAGAGCCACCCACAAAGATGATAAAAGAACAAATTGAAGATTGTCTTAATCTCTGCCCTCTCAGGATCAGTGTCACATGGTGAGGACACTTGGCTCATAGATAGTGGTGCTTCCAAGCACATGACAGGTCAAAGAGACATTCTCTCTTGCCTTACAGAAAAAAACTTTCCCCAGAAAGTTACACTTGGAGACGATTATCAGTTCCCTATCAAAGGAGTAGGAGAATCAAATTACAAACTTGATTCAGGAACCCTAATGAAGATGAAGGATGTACTATATGTACCAGGTTTGACAAAGAACTTACTTTCTATCTCAGCTTTAGATAAGAAAGGCTTCAAAATTGCTTTCATAGATGGCGAAGTTCTTATGTGGCCCAAAGGAAAAACCATGGAAGAAGCAATTGTTATTGGAAAAGAAGAAGGTGGCTTGTATAAGCTAAAAGGTCACTCAGAAGCAGCATTAACTCATTCCATTGAGAATCCTTGTGAACTTTGGCATAGAAGACTAGCTCACATTAACTACAAGGCATTACCATATGTAAGCAAGGCATTCACAGGTCTACTAGAATTCAAGGTTGACCATGAAGGTGTGTGCAATGGATGTGCACAAGGAAAGAACATCAAGAACCCTTTCCCGAAGAGAGACAGTAAAGCGGAAGGAGTCCTAGAGCTCATTCACTCATATGTATGTGGCCCAATGCCATGAACCTCGATCAGTGGGTATGTATACTATGTATCTTTTATTGATGACTATTCTCGCAAAAATTGGGTTTACTTTTTGAAATCAAAAGATGAAGTGTTCGGTAAATTCAAGGAATTCAAAGCCTTGACAGAGAATCTTTCTGAAAGAAAGATCAAGATACTCAGGTCAGATAATGGAGGAGAATACAAACTTTTGTAAAGATGCCGGGATCAAGAGGGAGCTCACCACTCCCTACAATCCTCAACAAAATGGTGTAGTAGAAAGAAAGTACAGAACTATAATGGAAGCAATGAAGACTATGATCCATGATCAAGATCTTCCAATGCACTTATGGGAAGAAGCAACAAGAACATCAATGTATGTACAGAACAGATTGTCCCATAGTGCACTTGGATTCAAGACCCCTGAAGAGATGTTCTTCGGAAAGAAGCCAGAAGTAAGCCATCTCAAAATATTTGGCTGTTCCGTATTTGTACATGTTCCAAGAGAGAAGAGAACCAAGCTGGACCCTTTAGGAAAGAAGGGAATATTTGTTGGATACTGTGAGGTCTCCAAGGCCTTTAGAATATACATACCAGGCTACCATCATATTGAGATCAACATAGATGTAACCTTTGATGAAGATGCAACATTCAAAAAATCAAGAAGATGCCAGCTTGAAGGAGTATGTGAAGAAGAACCTGTGGTTCCCAGAGTTGCAGAACTAGTGAGGGAAGTCATAACTTCCCCTGATGAGGAGATTCTAGAAGATCATGACATAATAGAATCTCAAGAACCTCCCCAGATGAAGATCTCCCACAAGAGAAAGCCAGCCTGGGCAAGGGAACTTATTCAAGATGGAGAGAAGTATGGTGCCCCTGAAGGAACCATGAGACAAGTCAAGAAACCCAAGCCATTCTCCAGTTATATGGCTTTGATGTGTGATCTGTTAGAGAAGGAGCCTACTTGCTTTGAAGAAGCCATTCAGAAGAAAGAATGGGTAGATGCCATAACAGAAGAATACCAATCCATTATAAAGAATGATGTATGGGAAATAGTTCCCAGACCGAAGAGCAAGGGTGTGGTATCTTCCAAATGGCTATACAAGATAAAACATGCTGCTGATGGAAGTATTGGGAAATATAAAGTAAGGTTTGTTGCTTGTGGCTTTTCTCAAAAGGAAGGCATTGACTATGAAGAAACATTTACTCCTGTAGCCAGATACACTTCAATCAGGACCATCATAGCCCTTGCAGCTAAGATGAAGTGGAAGTTACACTAGATTGACGTGAAAACAACTTTCTTAAATGGTGTCATTGAAGAAGAAGTGTATATAGAACAACCTCAAGGATTTGAAGTAGAAGACATAAAGACTCATGTATGCAGATTGAATAAGGCTCCGTACGGATTGAAACAAGCTACTAGAGCTTGGTATGGAAGAATTAACAGTTTTTTGACGAGCTTGGGCTTTACCAAGAGTAAAGCAGATTCTAACTTTTACTTCAAGGTTATGAATGATGAGCTTGTTATATTGTTGTTGTTCTGTTATATTGCTGTTGTATATGGACGACTTATTTCTAACTAGAGAATAAAAGCTCATCACTGATTGTAAGAAGAAGCTTGCTGTAGAATTTGATATGAAAGACCTTGGCCTAATGCACTATTTCATAGGTCTTGAGGTTTGGCAGAGCCCAAAGAAGATCTTCCTTAACTAAGGGAAGTATGCAATTGAAATACTGAAGAGGTTTCATATGTTGGAGTGCAAGTCCATGAATACACCCATGGAAAAAAATTTGAAGCTCTTGGTTGACACTTCGTCAGAATTGATTGATGCTACGCTGTACAGACAGATCATTGGATTATTGATGTATCTGTCGAACACCAGGCCAGATATATGTTTTGCTGTGAACACCTTGAGTCAATTTCTCGTAGAACCCAGACGTGTTCACCTGGTTGCTGCAAAACATGTGATGAGGTACCTTAAGGGTACATTAGATTTTGGTCTCAGTTATAATGGAGATCATGACTTCAGACTGAGTGGTTATACCGATTCAGATTGGGTTGGAAGTGTCTCTGACAAAAAGAGCACTTCTTGATGTTGTTTCAGTCTGGGGTCAGCCATGATCTTATGGTAGAGTAGGAAGCAATCAAGTATTTCTCTCAGCATAGTAGAAGCAGAATACATTGCTGCATGTTTTGCCAGTTGTGAAGCCATATGGCTTCGAAAGTTGTTGATAGGTCTATTCGATCTGGAGATGGAAGCAACTGTGATTCTATGTTATAACCAGAGTTGTATAAAGATGATAGAGAACCCTGTGTTCCATGACAAGTCGAAACACATAGAAATTTGATATCATTACATCCGTGATATGGTGCAGAGAGGAGCCATAAAGCTCCAATATGTTAGCATGAATGAATAGGTTGCATATGTGTTGACCAAGCCTCTGGCTCGTGTAAAGTTTGAGCACTTTCAAGATAAGCTTGGTGTAGTCTGAAAGGGCCTCCCTCGAAAGGGGCAATAGTGTTGATGCCAGCCTTCTGCTTAAGATTTCCAGCTTCGTGCTGAAGATTTCCAACTTCGTGCTGGTGTTGTTGTGATGCCAGCCTCGTGCTGAAGATTTCTAGCTTCGTGTTGATGTTGTTGTGATGCCAGCCTCGTGCTGAAGATTTCCAGCTTCGTGCTGATGTTGTTGTGATGCCAGCCTCGTGATGAACATTTCTAGTTTCATGCTGATGTTGTTGAGATGCCAACTTCGTGCTAAAGATTTCCAGCTTCGTGCTGAAGATTTCCAGCATAGTGCTGATGTTGATGATGCTCCAGCCTTCGTGCTGAAGATTTCCAGCATAGTGCTGATGTTGACGATGCTCCAGCCTTCGTGCTGTGATGTTGTTGTTGTTGATGTTGTATCAACCTTGTGCTGTTATTGATGATGATGATGTATTAGTGTTATACTAATCCATGTTGATGGAGATGATGATGATGATGGCATTCCATCTCCCTGCCGTGGATGATGATATTGATGATGAGAAAATCTTTCGATGATTTTTAGATATGCCAGTCAGTGTTCCAGATGCTGTTGATGTTGTTGCCCTCTCTCTCTCCTGATGATATTGTAGAATACCCTTCTTGTTAAGGGGGAGTGTTGAAATATTGTAACTGCAAAGAGTATTCTATTTATTATTGAGTTATTATTCATTATATCAATCCCCTTTTGTGGATTGATCATGTCAGGCACTGCAATTGACCAAATCCCCTTTAGTGGATTGGTCAAACCCTAAATATAATATGCAAATTGAGAAGTTGGCCCCCAGGCTAATTAAAGTGGTTTTAACCACTAAGAAAAGAAGTTGGCCCTGCCCAGTGAAGAGACACCTTTCCAGCACCTTCCAGTTTGTATAAATAAAGGAAGCCAACGCCTCATTATCTCACTCACTCATTCTCTCATCCAATGCGCAAGTTTGGTAGTTGTAGTTGGGAGAAGAAGGAAGAGAGAGGCACATTGCTCAGTGTTGGATATTCTCTAGTGTTTTGGTTTATTGTACTGGCATTGTATTGGCTATCTATATTAAGGAAGTTTTGCCGGGTTTTCTCCCCCATGAGGGTTTCCCAGGATACATACTATGTATTTTATGATTGTGTTTCTCTCAATGATCCTATCTATGCTACGATTATCTAGTAAATTGAAAAGAAACCTAATAATAGCTTAAATCTTAACAAAGAGATCGAATTAGAGGGCAAGGACCCTATGGAGGAAGAAATGCTTGAACTAGTGGAGGAAGTATCCACACTTGGGGTAGAAAACATCTCCCAATTTTGGAACCTGTAGAGGAAGAATATATACATGTGGTGGAAAAAACTCCATAACCTTTGAAATCTCCATCTAAAATCCCAAAGCCCCTTATCGAATGTCCTTAGAATTCAGTTGTCCAAAGGAAATCTTCTATTAAGGTGTATTTTGAGGACTCCCTTGTAATGTCAAGGAAGAAACTCTCGACAATAACCCCCATGCTAGTAATTTACGGTTTTATATGACCTACCTTGTTCTACTCTTTGGTTATAAGACCTACCTCATTTTGCTCTTTGGTTATAAGACCTACCTCTTTCTACTCTTTGGGTAGACCTACCTGGTAGGCTGGGGTTATAAGACTCACCTACAATAGTTGAGGTATAATTTGTTAGCTCTTGGGGTTACTTCAAAAGTGTTTTCACCTTGCTTGGAGAGTGCCATGTCTCCTAGTCCCTTGCAGTGCTTCATGGACACATTGATGACTTAGCTTGGGTGGATGCTTGACCTTGGTTAGAGTGTTGGTATGGCGCCCTTGCATGGGAGGTTGAAATCCTTGTTAGCTTGTTGACTAATCCATAGGGTGCACACAATGGGGGAGTCAATAGCTTGATTAAGAGAGGTACTTAGGAGGAGGAGAAGAAATGGGCACTTGGAGGAGGGCACTTAAACCCTTTGGGACCATGTGATATGAGGTATGTGGTGAATGGATGAGTCCTTGGTTGGTCCATGATGGACATGCACATTTGGAGGTGGCTTGCTCTTAATTTGCTAGACCTCGGTTGGATGCTTATGTGGCCTTCTTCTTTGGAGCACTGGAGACCTTGTGACAACATGTTACTTGCTTGGAGGATGCCTTGCATGGGAGGAGGAGTGTTGGACATTCTAGAGGGGGGCATTGAGCCTTGCATGGCATTAGGTTGATTGGATGCTTGCATGGAGGCTTGGGAGTTGACTTGGTGATGCTTAGGTTGCGACAATGATCATGTAGGTGGAGTGGACTTGGAGGAGCACATGGCTTGGAATGATGGAGTTCGTGTGGGCTAGTGGTGGAGGAGCATGGACACATCTTGTGTAGCAATATCAAGATAATCTTTTAGCTTTTTGGGTTATTCCAAAAGTGTTTTCACCTTGCTTGTAGAGTGCCATGTATCCTAGCCCCTTGCAATGCGTCATGGACACATGGATGGCTTAGCTTGGGTGAATGGTTGAGCTTGGTTAGAGTGTTGGTCTAGTGCCCTTGCATTTGAGGTTGATACCCTTATCAGCTTGTTGACTAATCCATTGGGTGCACATAATGGGGGAATTGGTTGCTTGATTAGGATAGGTATCTACTTAGGAGGAGAAGCATTGGGCACTTGGTGGAGAGCACTTAAACCCTTGGAGTTTGGGACCATGTGATATGAGGTATGTGGTGTATGGATAAGCCCTTGGTTGGTCAGCAATGGACATGCACATGTGGAGGTGGCTTGCTCTTGATTTGTTAGACCTCGATTGGATGCTTATGTGGCCTTCTTCTTTGGAGAGTTGGAGAACTTTTGATAACATGTTACTTGCTTGGAGGACGCCTTGCACGAAAGGAGGAGTGTTGGACATTCTAGAGGGGGGTGTTGAGCCTTGGATGGCATTCAGTTGATTGGATGGTTGCATGGAGGCTTGGAGTTGACTTGGTAATGCTTAGGTTGCGACAATGATCATGTAGGTGGAGTGGACTCGGAGGAGCACATGGCTCAATGAGGAATGATGGAGTTCATGTGGGATTGTGGCAGAGGAGCATGGACACATCTTGTGTAGCAACATTACCTTCTTGGATTGTAGTGCTTCACATGTGTGGACCTACTTTTTTGTAGCAGGTTGCTTGTAAGGGTTTAGGCTTGTTATCCACCAAGTTGCACTAGGATGGACTTGCAGATGAGCCGCCAAAGATTGAATAATGACTTGTTCAAAATTCAGAGTTCAGAAGTCCAGTCGGCCAGTATGACCCTTTTTCAACTTTTTTACCTGTTGACGGGCATATATGAACACTCCGTCAACTGCGAGGGGAAGTCCGATCCGAGGCTGTCTAAATAGCCCAAGCCGTTTGGTATGACTTACCCTTGACAGGTTTTACGGCTCCGTTAGCCGATCTAAGTTGTAAAATAAAGTAATAAACTAAGTATCTACTACATATATACATATATTTAGGATCTTATATACACAAATATACAAGTTACGAGATTTATGAGAAAACTTCGGAAATTCAGTTTACAAGGAGAACTAAATCTCAGGCAAAATTGTGATTTGATTCAAAATACGACACTCATCTACTTTTACTAACAAAATAAAAAATAAATCTACTAACCAGTATCAAAAGCTCAACGGTAATTGTGTCTTCCTGTAGCAATATGCTCCTGCAACTTGCTTGTTCAAGATAAATATATGACAAACAGTTCTTATATTTTTTCAGACCTTAAAGATATCAAAGAAAAGTCGCTTTCCTCTGACATTTCAGATCCCATTTATAATACAGAAAGACAACTTTATGTTTTGTTAACCCCAGGTGAGGATATTAATAATCCTTTATATTAAGAAACAAATTTCTCAATTAGATAAATGGATCTGTGCAAATCTAAAGTATATAAATAAATTCAATACATCTTTAAGATTCGCATCACACAAACGCAATCACCTGAAATTCTACAATTTTGGGACTAAGGACTAATAAAGGATTGGAAAAATTAACACATAAATAGTAGCAATTAATCGTGCAATGATCCGACAGACAAAAGATAGCTCAAATCGATACATAATCAAAATACTTGGACAAATATAAATCACAATACCCAGATTATAAAATACGCACTGAAATCCTTAACTCAGAGGTCGAAAGCCTTGGTAAAGTGTGATTCTATATTCCTCAATGAAAAATTCTGTAGTTCATATCTCCAAATTTTTAACCATGTCCAGTATCAAAGTAGATAAGAGTATTTAAACATAAAAACTGATCTAGTTCTCATATCCATAGGATAGAGGTGAATCTCCAAAAAAATAGAGAATTTTAAACTACCTCCTAATCTCAGTTCATACAAAAGAATCTATAACAACTTAATCAAAAGTTTGTTATCATAGTTGTCCAAAAATATATTCAAAATTTGCAAATAGATCCAACTCTCTTAACAAAGTACTTCATAATTCTCCATAAGAAACGAACAAATGATCTTGTAGCTCCTCCTTGGAATCTGGAAATGAAACAAAATAAAACTAATTAAAATCTTATTAACTAATTTGAGATAAGCTACATAATCCTTGATTCTATAGCTAGTCTAAATATGAAAAAACTAAATCTTAATGAAGCAAAATTAGACAACAATAAAACAAATATCTATTTACCAATCAATTGGAAAAGAACATTCCCAAGCTAATCCAAAATAATAACAATGCAACTAATAATTAATATACACAAACTAGAAAAACAAAGATCCATTTACCAAATTAAACGTTTGAAAAAGAAGACTCGTGCAGTTCAGATCTCATAACAACATTGATATTTGTTGATTTCCTTATGATAATATTTCCATATATCCTGGGTTTCTTGCTTGCTTGGGAAATACTTTGTTCAAATTTTAGCCTTCAATTTTCTCTTTCGAGCTCCCTGTTCTGTGTCATAACCTGATTTAACCGCATTTGAAGGTAGGGAACATCAAAATAGTACATGTGGGCCCATGCTAGGCAATCATGTCAGCCATAACAATTCCCAAGATCTGAATTCATTTTAGGATGCTGGTTATTCCTATCAGAGGGGTTTTTTCTGTTTAAGAAATTACTCCTTAGGGTAGGGCCAATACCTGACAAGCTTTCAAATCCACAGAGAGAAAAGGGGGAAAGGATTTCCTCAACTGAAACATATTTTATGAGAGAATGCTCTTTAGAGAATGGGGCATATCTCTAAAATTGCTTTGTTTCTGAAGATGGGTTTTTAACGATTTTGTCAAAAGCTTCATCGTTTGCCTAGAATCCATCCCGCAAAATCATCCCTCAATTCTGGCACGGGTTTGAACTCTGTTATGCAGTTGCGGGTAAGTAAAGCTCGAGGGCCATTTGGTTCCACCCTTACTATGAGAACCATAGTTTCAAAGGTAAACTAGGAGGCAAAGCAACATTCTTCATGAAGAGGAAAACGTTGTGACACTAGCAGACCAAACCAATATACATCGAATGGGGTCGGGCGAATGTACCTGATGATAAGCACAAATTCGAAGGTCTGGGAGTATTCTCCCATTATCTCCCACTCCAAGAACTGATTATTTCCTGTAAGCCAGAGGACAGGGAGATCAAACACCATGAAGCCCATGTAACCCTCGCAACTCACCACAAACTAACAACCCAATTCCGAGGCGATTAACATACAGTGTAAAGATTCTTTCAATGGTGGACAGGTCAGGCTATAGGAGGTTTTCATAATTAACCATTAAATTGTGATACAACATATGTAAGCGCCGAAGGGTCATATCGAAAGGGTTAAGAGAGGTGAGGTTTAAACCTTGTTTTCAATTCATTTGTTAAACATATTAAACAAAGTTTCAATGCATACATTAACCCATAGATTCTTTTAAACGCAAAACCCATACCCTTTTTAAGATCGAGCTAAGTTTCTAGGGGGAGGTCCATACTTAGTCTAGCGATATGATTCATGGTCCCTTAATTCTAAACGAATTTCACAAGTCTTCCATCTAGACATAGACTAACTGAAGCAGACAAACAAGAGTTACAAACTAATACAAAGGGAAAAGATTACGATGTTTCGGTTGAAAGTTTGCACGAGATAAAGGTCTCAATTTCATGCTTTGCAATCATGAATTTGAAAAGCGAAAGCAATCAACAAATCATACGATCATGTTCTCGTAATAATAAAATCCAAATTCAACAATCACACCATCACAAAAGAGACCCAATCAATCTGATGTAAATAGATCTGTTGGACAACAAGTTTAAGAAGTGATTTTGTGTTTCAAAGGGCAATGAAAACAAAATGCTAGTCGGGCAGCCAACATTACCACATTTCCATACCTTACAGGGAATTGTAATAAATGACTTAAGCATGTGATTTTTGTAAAAGGCTTAGCCACCCAAGGATTAGACACTAGTATTTTACTCTAGAGTGGTTTTTTTACTTGCTAATTATATTTTGCTCTTTAAGCGAACTATAATTTTCAATTTTTTTCACTCAATAACCTGCAAAGTTGGAGTAATTGTACTAGTTGATATGACTTGGGGGGTGTTTTAAGTCTAGAGCCTTATGTATATAACCATGCTAAGCATTATCCTAGAGTTCCATGGAAATGTGCTAAAGTCTACCTTAGGATTTTTTTTTTGTTCAGTTAATAAAAAATTTCTCGTAAAACGAAAATTTTTAATTGTAATTTGAAGCTGTATTAAAAAAATGGTACTAGGAGGCATTATATGCCTTGGGGGTGCTTGTTTTTGAACCTAGAGAACCCACTTTACCTAAGTACCCATTTTTGTGAGTGAAATTAGTGATTTTAATCACTAAAAAGTCAATTTTACTCACAAAATCCAAAAAAGACATAAAAAATCCGCACTGCTAAATTTTAGTAAAATTGTTGGAAACATGTTTTGACATGTTTTTAGTCAAATAAAGCCTAAAAGGCTATGTGGCAGTAAAAGGGAAGCATCTATGGGTTAAAGACTCGAGTTAAGAGGCATCCATTTGTGATTTAAGCATGTGGTCAAAGAGGAGTTGGGCCCCTCTTGGAGAGGTGGCGCATTCTAGAGAGAGGCCATCCTCTCTTGGAGAGGTGGCGCCCTCCTACACTCTCCCTTGTGCACACTTGTCATCGTTTGGGGTCATGGGAGAGTTGGCATCCCATGCACTACCACTTGGCTCCCTCCCTCTCACACTTGGTGCGCCCCTCTCCTCCACTTGGTGCGCCCTCCTCTCTTGGGATCTTCACCCTTGAGCTATATATTGAAGCAGTCTCTCCCATTGTAAGCTAGTTGGAGCTCGGGAATAATAACTTGTTGTATCATTGATATTGTAATACTCTTTGCCTATAGGAATAGAAGAAGACTTTGGAGGTCAAATTGGTGGATTGTTCAAGTGTGTGGATGCATATGTGTATGAGGTGATATTATTCTATTTCTCTTGCTTTTGTATTGTGGTTAATTTGGCCTTATAGGAGTACTATTACTCAGTAGGGTAGGATTGCTTAGCTAGTTTGATTAGTGATGTTGCTATCCATTTATTTAAGAGATTTTAGATGCAATATCTCTGGTTTAACGATTTGTGTGTTGAAGTCTCTTTTGTAGATGATACCATCTTCTAACCCTTTTTTTTGCAAGTGATTGAAGTTGTTGATACCTCAACTTGGAGAAGGGGATGATCTAGCTTGACTCTTCCCCCTTTTCCAAGTCTTTTGAAGAAGATCCCTCCTCAATTCACCAAAGAAGGACTCCATTGCCCAAGATATTCCAAGCATAAGCTTGTTCTCTTTTTCCTTCTCTTTAAATCAAAATTTCTTGGTTACTTTACATATATATACAAGCAAGATTGGATCTAGTTTATGTAGCTAAACCATTAGTTCCTTTCATGCATGCAAGTGATAGCATAGATCTGATATTTGTCTCAAAAGTTTCTATCTTGAGAATCTAGATCTAGTGTAGGAAAAGAATCCCTTTATGCAAATAATTTTTCTGAAATTTTTATAGGGATAAAAGCTAATCTTTTGTTGAATTTTCACTATGCTAGGCTCAAGCATGAGGTTTATTTCATTTAGCATGTACTTGAACCATAAACAAATGCAGCAACACCATACACAAGTGCTACAATAACCAAGATCACAAGAAGAATAACTTGTTGGCATGTTTACAGGCAGGTATGCTTGTCATTGATGGCAAGATCAGAGTATGCAACGATGGCAAAATAGGGACAATGTAAGCTCAGAAGAGATAGTGCAGAGGTGCACGAAGAGTGCGAGAGTGTGCTTGTTAATTGATGGCAAAAAGGCAGGCAAGGAAGACCAACAACGCAGGAATAATTGCATGAAAATATCAGAAGCGTAAACTCCATTTCGGAGTTTCGGATACCGGGAGATTGAGAAGTCAAGAGTTGAGACTCTTCAACACAGGAGTCCCGGAGTTGCGAAATCCGGAATCCCGAAATCTCGAAATAGGCACACAAACGAAGAGTTTTGTAGATCAGGAAATAACTCCATTTCGCAGTTTCGGATACCGGGAGTTGGAAGAGTCAAGACTCTTCATCATCAGGAGTCTCGGAATCGTGAAATGCGAAACGCCGAAATCCTGGAAGGAGGACAATTTCGGGTACCGGGAGTTGGAAGAGTCAAGACTCTTCATCATCAGGAGTCCTGGAATCGCGAAATGCGAAACGTTGAAATCCCGGAAGGAGGACAATTTCGGGTACCGGGAGTTGGTAGAGTCAAGACTCTTCATCATCAGGAGTCCCAAAATCGCGAAATGTGAAACGCCGAAATCCCGAAAGCAGGAGACAGTTTCGGATACCGTGATTTCGGATACCGGGAGTTGGGGATGTCAAGAACTCTTACTAACAGGAGTCCCGAAGTCGCGAAATGCGAAATTACGAAATGTCAAAGTCTCCATACCGGAGGTTCGGATACCGGGAGTTGGAGATGTCAAGGACTCTCATGACAAGAATCCTGAAGTTGCGAAGTACGAAAAGCCGAAAAGTTGATCTGACTCCATTTCGGAGTTTCGCAGACCGGGACTTGGAAGTGAAGAACATTCACATCAAGAATGCTGAAATCGTGATATGGGAAATCACGAAGTAATTTGGGCCGACAGATCCAGGAGGTGAATGTGGCAGACCATGTCAGAAAGGACAGGTGGAAGACACTGACACGTGGCACGATCAGACAACGACAAGTGTCAAGTTGATTTGGCATTTCAGGCCACTAGAAATCACAATTCTGAGTGACACGTGGCAGCCACTCGGGTCACGACACGTCATTGAGTGATGCAAGACCGACCTCACTCCGAGAGTTTTTGCTTCGGGAGTTTTAACTCCATCACTCCCCCAAAGTCTCGAAGGATGAAGTCCTGGGGCAGAGGATAGCCGTCCGATCACCACGGAATGTGGATCGTTGATCTGGAGATTGAAGGGCTGTAGAGAAGAGCTCGAATCGGCAAGCTCCATTTCGGAATTTTGGGGACCGCTACTTGGAGAGTCGAGATGCCACACAACAGAAGTCTCGAAGTGTCGAAACGCGAAATTGCGAAATGCAGTTTCAAATAAGACTGTGGTCACAGCCAGTGGTCACATCTGCGGAAGATGGAGGAAGGAGGTAGTGTAACCAAGCTCCATTTCGGGGTTAGCGACTTGGAGTGTTGAGACACTTAATCACACGAATGCCAAATTGTCGAATGCTGAAACGACGAAATGAACGTAAGATTCAATGAAGTCAATTCAACGGTGTAGATGAATTTGAATAAGATCGGAGGGCTACTGTTGCACTTCAGAGTGTAACTACTAGAAACGACTGATAGGTTCTGCCAGAGGACTTGAAGAGACTTCTGTGTGATTGCTAGAGAAGCTGAAGAGTCTCAAGGAATCTGCTAGTGGAATGAAGACTGTTTGTAGAGGCAATTGACAGATAGATCTAACTGCCAGAGAAGCTGAAGAGTTGTGATGATGATCAGGCAGAGCACTTGACATGGAGAGAGCATGCAGAAGCAGGGCGA